>JAVHYY010000991.1:0-46921 GCA_035221665.1 Okamejei kenojei | reverse complement strand
TTCCTAGCAACAAGGGACCAGTTCCCTAGCAACAGGGGACCAGTTCCCTAGCAACAGGAGACCAGTTCCCTAGCAACAAGGGACCAGTTCCCTAGCAACAGGAGACCGGTTCCCTAGCAACAGGAGACCAGTTCCCTAGCAACAGGAGACCAGTTCCCTAGCAACAGGGGACCTGTTCCCTAGCTCAGGGACCAGTTCCCTAGCAACAGGAGGCACGTTTCCTGTGCTAACAGGGGACCAGTGTCCATAAGCACAAGGGACCAGTTCCCTAGCAACAGGAGACCAGTTCCCTAGCAACAGGAGACCAGTTCCCTAGCAACAGGAGACCAGTTCCCTAGCAACAGGAGACCAGTTCCCTAGCAACAAGGGACCAGTTCCCTAGCAACAGGAGACAGTTCCTATGCAACAAGGGGGACCAGTTCCTAGCAACAGGAGGCCACGTTCCCTGCAAAGGGACCAGTTCCCTAGCAACAAGGGGACCAGTTCCCTAGCAAACAGGAGACCAGTTTCCTAGCGAACAGGAGACCAGGTCCCTGGTCATCAGGAGGCCAGTTCCCTAGCAAATGCAGGGGACCAGTTCCCTAGCAACAGGGACCCGTTCCTCGCACAGGAGCCCAGTTCCCTCGCCAACAGGATGACCCCACCCCCCACCCCAAACCCAAAAATTCCTAGCAAAGGAGGGCCAGTTCCCTTAGCAACAGGGGACAGATCCCTAGCAAACAAGGGACCCAGTTCCCTCGCAACAGGTGACCAGTTCCCTAGAAACAGGAGACAAGTTCCCTCAGCAACAGGGGACCAGTTCCCTAGCAACCAGGGGCCAGTTCCCTGCAACAAGGGACCAGTTCTTGCAAACGTGGAGGCTCAGTTCCCTGCAAAGGGGACCGTTCCTAGCAACAAGGGACCCGTTCCTAGCAACAGGAGGCCAGTCCCTAGCAACAAGGAACAGTACCCTGCAACAAGGGACAGTTCCCTAGCAACAGGAGGCAGTTCCCTAGCAACAAGGGCCAGTTCTAGCAACAGGAGGCAGTTCCCTCGCAACAAGGGACCAGTACCCTAGCAACAGGAGGCCAGTTCCCTGCAACGGGGGAACCAGTTCCTAGAACAAGGACCAGTTCCCTAGCAACAAGGGACCAGTTCCCTAGCACCGCCCCTAGGCCAGTTCCCTAGTTCAACAGGGGACGTTTCCCTAGCAACAAGGGACCAGGTCCCTAGCAACTGAGGCCATTTCCCTAGCAACAGGAGGCCACGGTTACCAGCAACAGGAGACAGTTCCCCTCGCCCCCCCCAACAGGGGACTGGTTCCCCTAGCAACAGGAGACCACGGTTACCCTCAGCATCACCGTGTGTCTCCCCCCTCCCCTTCTCCCCCTCTCCCTCTCCCTGCTCCCTCTCCTCTCCCTCTCCCTCTCCCTCTCCTCTCCCCTCTCCCTCTCCGCTCTCCTCCTCCCCTTTCATCTCCTTCCCCCCATCTCTCTCTCCTCCTTCCTCCTGCCCTCTCCCATCCCCTCCACTCCTCTCTCTGCTCTCCCTCTCTCTCTCCTCTTTCCCTTCCCTCCATCCCTTCTCCCTCCTCCCTCCTTCTCTCCTCATTCTCACCCTACTCCTCCTCCCTCCCTACCTCCTTCCCTCTCTTCCCCTCCCTCCCTCCCTACATTCTCTCTCATTCTCTCCCTTCCCTCCATCCCTCCTCCCCTCCCTCCTTCCATCTCTCCCCTACTCCCGCCTCCTACCTCCTCTCTCTCTCTCCCTCTTCCCCCTTCATCTCTCTCCCTCCTCCCTCCCCCCTCTCTCTCTCTCTCCTTTCTCCCTGCCCTCCATCCCTCCCCTCTCTCCCCTCCCTCCTCCCTCTTCTCTCTCTCCCTTAATCCCTCTCTCCCCTCACCCCCCTCCTCTCTCTCCTTCCCCCTTCCCTCCCTCCCTCTCTCCCCTCCCCTCCCCCCCCCCTCTCTCCCCCCCCCTTCAATACCCTCCCCTCCACCCTTCCACCTTCCACCTTCCTCCTCTCGCTGGAGGGGGGGGAGAGCGGAGAGGAGGGGAGGGGAGAGGAGATCAGATGCTGAGCTATATTGGGACCCAATTTTACATCAATGGGGGTGTATTGGAAAGGGAGGGAAGGGAAGGGAAGGGAGGAGATGACGGACTTGTGTCTAATCGATAGGGTAGACAACCTATCCTGTGGTCATCCCACGCATGCTGTAACTCTCGGCGTTGCGTAACCTTTGTGCTCACCTTCCCCCCCCCCCAACAATCCTGGTTTATGTAATCTAGGCTGTAGTAAACAACTATATCCAAACCCTGCCTTGATTGTGTGTTGTTTTTGGAACCTGGTGAACTTGTAACTGCACTGTAACCCCCCCCTTCTGAACTTCCCCGTCCACCCTGACTCCTGGACCATTCTCCCACAAACCGTCCCCCTCTCCCGACCCTCTCCCCACCCCAATGTTGCTTGCACTGTTCCGAGATGGATGGCCCATCAACAAAGATTGGTCACACAAAGGTGCGGTTGACGCCCGTCCCAATTTTCGCCCCCTCCTCCCCCCTCTAATCCCCTATCCCCTCCCTCGCCGTTCCCCCACCTTTTCCTTCCCTTCCTATCTCCTCCCCATACCCTCCTACGCTCCTCCCCCTCACCTCTCCAATCCCACCCCCCACCCATCCCCCAAATCCGATGCATTCCAACCCCCAGGACCACCTAGCTAACGCGGGCCCGATGTCTTAAACCCAACCCAACACTCCTTCTCAACACCAGACCATCTCAGCTCAACCAATGGAATCTTTTTCAATCCAACCAACAAAGTCATCTCAACCGATATCTCAACTTAGACCATCTAGCTCAAAACACCGTTCATCTAAGCTCGTCAACGGGACATAAAAGTACCTAAACCAAATCCAACTCAAATGATCTATTTAACCCCATCTCAATCGCAGTCCATTCTTCAAACCAACCAACTACATAGACCTTCCTACCAGTCCAACCCAAATCTAGAAACCAGAGGTGGTCCAATCTAGCCAGTCCAACGCAGTTCATCTCAGCTCAAGTCAACTTGATACGTACCGGAACCCATCTGAACCCAGGCCAATTCAACTTAGGTCCACCTCAACCCTCACTCAACATGGTCTATCTCAATCAAGCGCCATGTCTCAAGTCCACCATCGCAACTCAACATCTTCCATCTCAACCCAACCCAACTCAATGACATTCCATCTCAGCCCATCTCAAAGTAGACATCGCAATCAACACTTCATCTCACCCCAAACAAAAAAAAAAACCCAACTCAACCAACTCATCTCAACCCATCTCAACGTAAGACCATCTCAATCTCAATCAACACAGCATATCTCGACAGAAACCAACCTATACAGTCCATCTCAACAAATATCCGCATAGTCCATCTCAAACTCAAACACAGCCAATCTCACCCCAACCACTCAATACTGTCCACCCTTAACCATTCAACATAGACCATCTCATCACCCACCTCAACCAGACATCTCATCACGCACCACAACCACCTACTCAATACAGTCCCCCTCAACTTCTAAACAGAGAGACATAGGAAAACATAGACAATAGGTGCAGGAGGAGCCCATTCACGCCCTTCGAGCCAGCACCGCCATTGATTGTGATCAATAAAAACCCTTGCCGGCCTTCTCCCATATCCCTTGACTACATAGCCCCTAGAGCTCTATTAACTGCTCTCTTAAATCCACCAGTGACTTGGCCTCCACTGCCCTCCGTGGCAGGGAATTCCACAAATTCTCAACTCTCCTGGGTGAAACAAGCACTTTTCTCACCTCAGGTCTTAAAATGACCTCCCCTTTTTCTAAGACTGTGATTGGGCCCCTGGTTTCTGGACTCGCCCAACATTGGGAACATTTTTCCTGAATCTAGCTTGTCCAGTCCTTTTATAATTTTGTACGTTTCTATAAGATCCCCCCTCACCCTTCTAAATTTCAGCGAGTACAAGCAGAGTCTATCAGGTCTTTTCTCTATGGAAGTCTGCCTCCCAGGGATCAGTCTGGTGAACCTTCTCTGTACTCCTCTATGGAATTCGAATAGTGCTTTTTCCGCAGATTAGGGACCATACTCATCTCAACTCATGTCCTTGACCAACCGATTCGATCATCTCAACTCTACATGGCCCCTCTCATCCCAACCCAACACTGTCCACTTAAACCCATCTCAACATTGACCATCTCAACCCAACCCAAACCAATACGTTCATCTCAAACCAATCTCAGATAGATCAATCTAACTCATAACTGCCCACCTCAACCCAAACCAACTCAATTCAGTCCAATCTCAACATGACCATCTCAACTCAAACTTCATACAAGTGCATCTGAAACCAACCCAACCAATACAGTTTCACCGCACGACCCGGTCCACCTCAATCAGCTCAACATAGACCATCTCAATCACACGACCCAACTCACCAACACCAACTCAATGCAGTGTTTAAGAAGGAACTGCAGATGCTGGAAAATCGAAGGTAGACAAAAATGCTGGAGAAACTCAGCGGGTGAGGCAGCATCTATGGAGCGAAGGAAAATGCTCCTGAGTTTCTCCAGCATTTTTGTGTACCTCCAACTCAAAACAGTCCCCCTCAACCCATCTCAACGCAGACCATCTCAACTCAACTGAACCAACAGAGTCCATCCAATCCAACCCAACCCAGGCCAACTCAATCCTTCCCGGCCCAACACAAGCCTGGCCGACCCAAACTGGTCCAACTCGACCCAACTCAGTCCAACCCGATCCCACACAATCAACCAATCAAAGACTATACTGTCATTAAAACATACACCAATAAATGCAAGTCTGAACGAAATTCCGTTGCTCCCCGCGCAACATAACATAACATAACGAAAAATCGATAAAAAAGATAAAATAGATAATAGTGGCCGCACATTATGTGGAATCCAAGCGTCTGATGGCTTGGGAGAAGAAGCACGGTTGGTTGGGTTCGGATGGACTGTGTTGAGTTGAGTTGAGATAAGCCGTGTTGAGATGCTAAACCTGGCCGTTCTGCTCCTTGGACTGCGATACCTTTTGCCCGAGGGCAGCAGAGTGAACAGTCCATGATGGAGATGTGTGGGGCCTTTTACAAAGCTGTTGGCCTTGGACAAGCAACGTTTGCACGCAGTGAATGTCCTGGATGATTTTACAATCCCGAGCGACAATATAACCTGGTCTAAGGGAGCGGAACACAGGTTAAGTTAGTCTGACCCAACACAGTCCATCTCAGCTCAACTCCACTCAACTTAGACCATCGCAACCCAACCCAACTTAATATGCTCCGCCTCAACCCAGCCCATCAAAAGGGAACAGAACCCGGGTCAAGCTAGTCTGACCCAACACAGTCCATCTCAGCTCAACTCCACTCAACGTACACCATCGCAACCCTACCCAACTCAACCCAGCCCATCTCAACTCAACAAGGTCCACCCTACCTCAGGTCAACCATCATAGAATCATAGAATCATTGACAATAGGTGCAGGAGGAGGCCATTCGGCCCTTCCAGCCTGCACCGCCATTCAACATGATCACGGCTGATCATCCAACTCAGTATCCTGTACCTGCCTTCTCTCTATACCCCCTGATCCCTTTAGCCACAAGGGCCACATCTAACTCCCTCTTAAATATAGCCAACGAACTGGCCTCCACTACCTTCTGTGGCAGAGAATTCCACAGACTCACCACTCTCTGTGTGAAAAGAAAAATGTTTTTCTCATCTCGGTCCTAAAAGACTTCCCCCTTATCCTTAAACTGTGTGACCCCTTGTTCTGGACCTCCCCAACATCGGGAACAATCTTCCTGCATCTAGCCTGTCCAACTCCTTAAGAAGGGGTTGCCCATCTCAACTGGTCTGACCCAATCCAACCAGCTCCAACCCATCCCAGGCCAACTCGATCCTACCCAGCCTCTCCAACTGCCTACCCCACCCGCCCCCCTCGATCTCGGACGGCAATCCACGCTCTTCGAAGAGAGAAAATCTCTCCCACTCCCGTCCCAAGGTGTGGCCAATTTAGCCAAATATCTCTAAAGAATAAAACGTACAAATTAAAAAAAAAAAAAAAGAAAGGGTCGGTCACGGCGCCAGAGACCCGGGTTCCACCCCGCCCGCGGAGTTTGCACGTTCTCTCCCCGTGACCCGCGTGGGTTTTCTCCGGGCGCTCCGGTTTCCTCCCACACTGCAAAGACGTGCGGGTTTGTAGGTGAATTGGCCGGGCGTGTGTCGGAGAGAGAGTCTAGTGAGCGGGGATCGCCGGTCGGCCCGATCCTTCTCCAAACTAGACTACCATGGGCCATCCAGTCTCAAAACCTCTTGATGTTAAATATTATTTCAGGTGTTTGTCTAACTTGTGACTCTGGTGGTATGAATCATCCCCAATCCACAATTCCACCCCCGCCCCCCACTCCCCGAATAGTGACTATTTAAAGCACTTTGTGGTATTGTGTGCACTCGTAAACCCCCTCCCCCCCCTTCCCCTCTCTCTCGCGTACGATGAACGTTTGTCGGCGCTGGGCCTGTCGCTCGCTGGAGTTTAGAAGGTTAAAGGGGGGGGGGGACCTCATTGAAACGTATCGTACAGCGAAAGGACCTGGAAGCAGCGGATGTGGAGAGGATGTTTCCACTAGTTGGAGAGTCCAGGACCAGAGGGCACAGCCTCAGAATTAAAGGACGTTCCTCTTGGAAGGAGACGAGGAGGGATTTCTTCAGCCAGAGGGCGGTGAATCTGTGGGAGTCGCTGCCACAGACGGCGGCGGAGGCCACAAGTCAGTGGGTGTTTTTAAGACAGAGATAGATAGATTCTTCACCCGTAAAGTCCAGTCGGGTTTCCTGTCCCGTGTAGCGAGGTACAGGGAGAAGCTCTCTTGTCGCGGGCGATCCGGTCAGCGGGAAGACTGGACACGATTACAATCGAGCCGGCCGCAGTGTACGGATACAGGATAAAGGGAATAACGTTTAGTGCGAGGTCCAGCCCGATCGACGATAGTCCGAGGGTCTCCAGCGAGGTGGGTGGGAGGTCAGGACCGCTCTCTAGTTGGTGAGAGGACGGCTCAGTTGCCTGATAACAGCCGGGAAGAAACTGCCCCTGAATCTGGAGGTGTGTGTGTGTGTGCGTGCGTTGGTTTTCACACTTCTGTACCTCTCGCCCGACGGGGTAATTTTTTGAAGGGAGAGAAGGAGAGAGAGATAGAGAGAAAGGAAGGGTTAAAAAAAAAAACGCAAATAGCACCAATGTGTTAGAGCGAGAGAGTGTGGAAGATTAAGGATCAGACACAAAGTGTTGGAGTAACTCAGCGGGTCAGACATGTAGCGTCTCTGTGGGGAACGCAGACGGGTGACGTTTCGGGTCCAGATCCTTCTCCAGACCGATGATGTCCGATTACCGCGGGCAGGTTACATGGAAACAGTTTTTCCCTCCTAGACTGTTTTCTGAGCAAGGCAGCTTTTTTTCCCTGCATGTCGGTTTTTCAACTAAACTTTTAAGGAACTGCAGATGCTGGTTGATTCACAAAAGGACACAGAGTGCTGGAGTAACTCAGCGGGTCCGGCATGCAGCATCTGTGGAGAGCAGGAATAAGTATCGAGACCGAGAGTCGGGGGAGAGGGAGACACAGAGATTTGGAAGGGTAAGGTGTGAACTTGACAGATCAAAGCAGAAGATGATCCAACACAATGTAGAATGGTGAAAATGGGGCAAATCAGTAATATTTAATACGGAGAACAGCACACGAAGGATTCTTTGCTTGCTCCTCCTCCAGCCTCATCTACTGTACCCGCTGTTCCAGGTGTGGACTCCTGCATATCGGGTCCAGGGTCCGAGCGCAGGCTGGGGCAATCCCTGCACCCCTCCCTTCAGTCCGCCTGCTCCGACCCGATCTCTCCCGTTTGGCCAAACACTTTCGACTCCCCCTCCCATTCCCAATCCGACCTTTCTGCCCTGGGCCCCCTCCGTGGCCAGAGTGAGGTCCAGCGCGAGTTGGAGGAGCAGCACCTCGGGTTTCGCCCGGGCAGCTTAACACCCCAGCGGCACGAACACTTTGAGGGTTACACAAAATGCTGGAGAAACTCAGCGGGTGCAGCAGCATCTGTGGAGCGAAGGAGATAGGCGACGTTTCGGGCCGAAAGTCTTTTGACTTCTCCAACTTCAAGTAGCCCTTGCTTTCCCTCTCTCTCTCTCTCTCTCCATCCCCCTCCCCCTTCCCAGTTCTCCCACCACTCCTGATTACATTTAATCCTCGTATGCCTCACAATGATGCAGTCTACCTTTTTCCTTGAGATTTGTCCCCTTTGATCTCTCCTTTTCACACCTCGCACTTCTATATCTCTGCATCTCCCTCTCCCCCGACTCTCAGTCCGAAGAAGGGGTTCGACCCGAAGGCGTCTCCCGTTCCTTCTCTCCAGAGACGCTGCCTGCCCGACCCGCTGGGTTACTCCCGCACTTTGTGTCCTTTTGTGGATCAACCAGCATCTGCAGTTCCTTAAAAATTTAGTTGAAAAACCGACATGCGGGGAAAAAAAGCTGCCTTGCTCAAAAAAAAAACAGTCTACGCGGGGAAAAACTGTTTCCGTGTAACCTCCCCACAGTAATCGGACATCATCGGTCTGGAGAACGGTCTGGACCCGAAACGTCACCCGTCTGCGTTCCCCACAGAGACGCTGCATGTCTGACCCGCTGAGTTACTCCAGCGTTTTGTGTCTCACCTCCGGGAAGATTCTAGATCGGACTCAGAGCAGAGAGGTTAGGGGGGAGGTCATCGATATGTAGAATGTGAATCAAGGTACCATGCTCTCCCACCCCCTTTTCACAGAGTTCTGTACATGTCTGTTTCAATATTTGTTCTTTAATTCCAAATCAATGTTTGTATATGAAATTGCGTATTATATGGAGCACTGTTAAATGGAATAAAATCCTGCACTGTGTAAACTGTTCAAAATTGTATGCTATCTTTCAATTATTATCAAGTTCCATAGAAACATAGACAATAGGTGCAGGAGGAGGCCATTCGGCCCTTCAAGCCAGCACCGCCATTCATTGTGATCACGGCTGATCGTCCCCAATCAATAACCCGTGCCTGCCTTCTCCCCATATCCCTTGACTCCACTAGCCCCTAGAGCTCTATCTAACTCTCTCTTAAATCCATCCAGTGATTTGGCCTCCACTGCCCTCTGTGGCAGGGAATTCCACACATTCACAACTCTCTGGGTGGAAAAGTTTCTCCTCACCTCAGTCTTAAATGACCTCCCCTTTATTCTAAGACTGTGTGGCCCCTGGTTCTGGACTCGCCCAACATTGGGAACATTTTTCCTGCATCTAGCTTGTCCAGTCCTTTTATAATTTTATATGTTTCTATAAGATCCCCCCCCATCCTTCTAAACTCCAGTGAATACAAGCCTAGTCTTTTCAATCTTTCCTCATATGACAGTCCCGCCATCCCAGGGATCGATCTGGTGAACCTACGCTGCACTGCCTCAATCACAAGGATGTCCTTCCTCAAATGAGGAGACCAAAACTGTACACAATACTCCAGGTGTGGTCTCACCAGAGCCCTGTACAACTGCAGAAGGACCTCTTTACTCCTGTACTGAAATCCTCTTGTTATGAAGGCCAACAGGCCAAAACTGTACACAATACTCCAGATGTGGTCTCACCAGAGCCCTGTACAACTGCAGAAGGACCTCTTTGCTCCTGTACTCAACTCCTCTTGTTATGAAGGCCAACAGGCCAAAACTGTACACAATACTCCAGGTGTGGTCTCACCAGGGCCCTGTACAACTGCAGAAGGACCTCTTTGCTCCTGTACTCAACTCCTCTTGTTATGAAGGCCAACAGGCCAAAACTGTACACAATACTCCAGGTGTGGTCTCACCAGGGCCCCGTACAACTGCAGAAGAACCTCTTTACTCCTGTACTGAAATCCTCTTGTTATGAAGGCCAACAGGCCAAAACTGTACACAATACTCCAGATGTGGTCTCACCAGAGCCCTGTACAACTGCAGAAGGACCTCTATGCTCCTGTACTGAAATCATCTTGTTATGCACTCCATTAGACAATAGGTGCAGGAGTAGAGGCCATTCGGCCCTTCGAGCCAGCACCGCCATTCACTGTGATCACGGCTGACCATCCCCAATCAGTTCCCCGTTCCTGCCTTCTCCCCACATCCCCTGACTCCGCTATCTTTAAGAGCCTCTCTCTTGAAAGCATCCGGAGAACCGGCCCCCACCGCCCTCTGAGGCAGAGAATCCCACAGACTCGCCACTCTCTGGGTGGAAAGGAGTTTCCCGACATCGGACTCTACCCAGGACTACGATCTCCGCGATGTTTGAATTCGCAGGCTGAGGCCGGAGCGACGTTCCGAGGCACGGGATCGGCTCTGATGGTAAGTCCGTGGGTAAGTCAGGGATGTAACGCAGAGGCTCTATAAGGCGCTGGTCAGGCCGCATTTGGAGTACTGTGAGCAGTTCTGGGCCCCGTGTCTGAGGAAGGATGTGCCGGCTCTGGAGAGGGTCCAGAGGAGGTTTTTTTATGAGAACGATCCCAGGAACGAGTGGGTTAACGTACGATGAGCGTCTGTCGGCGCTGGGCCTGCACTCGCTGGAGTTTAGAAGGATGAGCGGGGACCTCATTGAAAGTCACCGAATAGTGGGCGGCCCGGATAGAGCGGATGTGGAGAGGATGTTTCCACTAGTTGGAGAGTCCAGGACCAGAGGGCACAGCCTCAGAATTAAAGGACGTTCCCTTAGGATGGAGATGAGGAGAAATTTCTTTAGCCAGAGGGTGGTGAATCTGTGGGATTCGTTGCCACAGACGGCGGTGGAGGCCACAAGTCACAAGGCAGAGATAGATAGATTGTTAATTAGTGCGGGTGTCAGGGGTTATGGGGAGAAGGCAGGAGAATGGGGTTGGGAGGGGGAGATAGATCGGCCGGGATTGGATGGGGGGTGCCCCCCCCCCCCCCCAACCCCCGTGTAGATTGATGGGCCGAACGGCTTAATTCTGCTTCTATCACTTAAGTTCACAAGTTATAGAAGCAGAATGAGGCCGTTCGGCCCATCGAGTCCACTCCCCCAATCAGTGCCCCGTTCCTGCCTTCTCCCCACATCCCTTGATCACCCTTGAGTAAATCTCTCTCTTGAAAACGATATATATATTTTTTAAATCCTTCCTCACTACACAATACCCAGTCAAGGATGGCCTGAGTTCTAGTTGGTTCCTCTACCTATTGGCTTAGAAACCCATCCCGAATACATTCCCGGGAATCCTCCTCAGCGCCAATACCAATATTGTTGGCCCAATCTATGTGTAGATTAAAGTCTTGGATGGTAATCCCTGTACCTCTGCCACCAGAGATCCTACAGCGGAGCAAGGTAGTCCACTCGACAAAAAAGACATGGTACGCTCGTGGTCAATTTTCCGGCCCCATTTCCGTAACCGGCTTCCAGTCTCCGCACCAAAAGATCCCGCAGGATACCAGCGCGGAGACGGAAGACATCCTCGTAAAAACCAAAGTTATTTGGTAAAAATCTTCAGAATCATCATTCATCAACACAAACTGTAACGCTGGTTACACTGCGAGTCGGGTCGGGTCGGGCTGGGTCCGGTTACGGAAAAGGATGGAAAAAAGGCCCAGGTTCTGCTCCGTTGCGTACTACACATCAGCCACTTGCATTTAGCAGGAGTGGTCTATCTTGGGATGTTTGGTTGCTGCACACATTCCTAATTTCCTGCCCGATGCTATCCCCAAACTCCCCGCTGCTGTTTGGTGGTCTGCATTTGACCACCAGGTGGCGTGGGGGAGATGGCAGCCCTGCCGGCAATCTCTTTGTTTTTATCCTCTTTTGGATATTTTTAGTGTTTGTTAGAGGTTTGCTATAATGTTCTTCGCTTTGTTTTATCAATATCAGTTTTATTTGTCGCTCGCACATAAAGTGCAGTGAACTGAATTTGCCAGCAGCGGTTCAGTAAACAAAGACCACACAATACACGGTAGAAAATGTGACATCAACGTCCCCCACACCATTCATCACTGTGGTGGAAGGCACAAAAATTGGCCAGTCCTCCTCCGTTTTCCCCCGTGGTCGGGACCCCAACCCTCCGCAGTGGCCGCTGCGGGCGTCCAGATGTTCAGACGAGGTGAAGTCCAGGTAAGTCCTGAATCGGTGCCTCCCCACCGGAGAGCGCGGCTTCAAGGTGGTGTAGTCGGCAGGCCGGCGGTGGGAGATGTAAAGTGCCCGCCGCTCCGCAGCCAGGAGCCCCGCACACTGCAGGGCCGGCGGTCGGAGCTCTTCTCCTCCCGGGTCCCCGGCGAGGGACCCCGCTCCGGATGGTAAGTCCACGCGGTAGAAGTTGGCCGCTGGACGGCGGTCGGAGCTCTTCTCCTCCCGGGTCCCCGGCGAGGCTCCGCAGAACCGCAGCTTCACGCTGCCCCGCGGCCAGCGAACGGAGCGCTCCCCTCCGGCGACCCCCGGCGAGGGCTCGCCCGCTGAAGCTGAAGCCCCGGGCACGTCTCCGGGAAAGGCCGCACTGATCCTTGCTGTTAGGCCACGGGGGGGGGGGCAGGGTGGACAAAGTCGCCTCCCCGTGGAGGCGGGACCAAAGCGGTTTTCCCCCTTACCCCCCCCCCCCCCCCCCCCACACCAGACACACAGAGAGACATTAAAAACACACTTTAAGATACACTAAAAAAACAAAAAAAGTTGAAAAAACAAACACGCTGCTGGCAGGGCAGCCGGCTCGCAGCACTTCCCGGAGATGTGATCATTTTTTTTCGGGTCGCATTCTCCAGGCTCTGCGGATGGAGCCGGAAGCCTCGGCGGACTGACTCTGAGCCCTATCGTGGGGCGCGGACGAAACGTCGGAGCTGATCCCTTGCCTGGGATCGCTCTCACCGCGGCCTGCGGACGTTACCACCAAGGTCACCAGATTATAGGCAGGATGTCAACAAAATAGAGAGAGTACAGAGGAGATTTACCAGAATGTTGCCAGGGTTCCAGCCCCTAAGTTACAGAGAAAGGTTGAACAAGTTAGGTCTTTATTCTTTGGAGCGCAGAAGGTTAAGGGGGGACTTGATCGAGGTCTTGAAAATGATGAAAGGGATAGACAGAGTTGACGTGGATAAGCTTTTCCCATTGAGGGTAGGGAAGATTCAAACAAGAGGGCATGACGTGAGAATTAAGGGACAGAAGTTTAGGGGTAACGTGAGGGGGAACTTCTTTACTCAGAGGGTGGTGGCTGTGTGGAATGAGCTTCCAGCAGAAGTGGTGGAGGCAGGATCGATTTTAACATTTAAAAGTAAAGTGGATAGGTATATGGACGGGAAGGGAATGGAGGGGTATGGTCTGAGTGCAGGTAGATGGGACTGGGTGAGAGTAAGTGTTCGGCACGGACTGGAAGGGCCGAGTTGGCCTGTTTCCGTGCTGTCATTGTTAGATGGTTATATGTTACATGGCTCGCAGTTTCGGGTGAGGCCAAGTCGGGAGCTCCAAGGTTCCGACCAGCCCTGACCCGGGGTGTGATCGCCCGGCGCGGGGGAGCTGACATTCCCCCCGATGCAGGAGCTCCATCGCCCCGACACGGAGGGCCCAAACGTCGCCGGCTACGGGAGTCCAGATCATCCCGGCAACGGGGGGGCTGGAGACCCCCGACTGAGGAAGAACCAAGGGAAAGGACTTGAACTTTATTCCGCCTGTGACTCCATCACAGTGAGGAGTGTGGAGGGGGAACTGTGGTGGATGTTGATGTGAAAATGTGTCTTTGAGTCATCTGTGGCTTTTAATTGTATGACTGACATGGCCGGTGAAATTCCCCGAATGTTGCGAAACATACCCGGCCAATAAAGTCTGATTCTGGTATACAGCTCCAACAAGCGTTTTCTGCCCTATTTTTTATTATTTATTTAAACATTTTATTTTTATTTTTTATCAAAATTAAAATCATAGAATCATAGAAAATAGGTGCAGGCCATTCGGCCCTTCGAGCCTGCACCGCCATTCAATGTGATCACGGCTGATCATCCAACTCAGTATCCCGTACCTGCCTTCTCTCCATACCCCCTGATCCCTTTAGCCACAAGGGCCACATCTAACTCCCTCTTAAATATAGCCAACGAACTGGCCTCAACTACCTTCTGTGGCAGAGAATTCCACAGACTCACCACTCTCTGTGTGAAAAATGATCTTCTCATCTCGGTCCTAAAGGACTTCCCCCTTATCCTTAAACTGTGTGACCCCTTGTTCTGGACTTCCCCAACATCGGGAACAATCTTCCTGCATCTAGCCTGTCCAACCCCTTAAGAATTTTATAAGTCTCTATAAGATCCCCCCTCAATCTCCTAAATTCCAGCGAGTACAAGCCGAGTCTATCCAGTCTTTCTTCATATGGAAGTCCTGCCATCCCAGGAATCAGTCTGGTGAACCTTCTCTGTACTCCCTCTATGGCAAGAATGTCTTTCCTCAGATTAGGAGACCAGAACTGTACGCAATACTCCAGGTGTGGCCTCACCAAGGCCCCGTACAACTGCAGTAGAACCTCCCTGCTCCTGTACTCAAATCCTTTCGCTATGAATGCCAACATACCATTCGCTTTCTTCACTGCCCGCTGCACCTGCATGCCTACTTTCAATGACTGGTGTACAAGGACACCCATTATTATGACACAAATTATTAAAAAAACAATAATTTTTTTATTTTTTTTTAATTTTAATTCATATTTTTATGAGAAGCAGCGTACAAAAGTATAAACCGTGGCGTATGACATAAGTACATTTATTGTACAGCCTGCATTTTAATTTTAGCAAAGATGGAATCGAAAAAGAGAGGAAGAGCGAGAAAGGGAGATAGTGAAAGTGAAAGTGTAGGACTAGAACCCCTAAACTACCAAATGATTGTCGGCAAAGAGCGAGTCAGCAAAAACGTAAAGAAAATAAAAAGCCAAAAATGACAAAAACAGGAAAAAAAACACAAAAAGTGTTGATATACCTGCTTCAATTCTCTCCCCACCCATCGCCTAGCCCTTAACTCGGTTTAATTCCAACGTTGTGTTGCGCGATACTACTCTTGTAATGAATCGACGAAAGGAGACCATATCTTTGAGACTTGCTCTGATCTTCCTGCTAAGACGAAGTCTCATATCTTTCAAGATGAAGCGTCTCGGCCGTGTTTGTAATCCACATTTTAAGAGTTGGGGGGGGCGATGTATTTTTACCAAAATGTAAGGATCGGTTTTCAGGTTCTCACCTATCCACGGAGATGTGATCAATTTTACGGATCACATTCTCCGGGCTCTGCGGCCTACCCTCGCTGGAGCTGGAAGCCTCCTCGGGCTGACTTTGAGCCCTGTCGCGGGGTGCAGACCAAACATCGGAGCAGATCCCTTGCCTGGGATCGTCAGACGGTGTAGGGAGCGCCGTCCTGTACGGGTATGGCTGCCCAGCCTGCCCGTTTATTCTCTCTTTTTTTTTATTTTTAGTTAGTTGAGTTTTTCTGTTTATCGGAGTCCTGGTCTTTTTTACGTGGGGGTGGGGGGGGGGGGGGGGGGGAAAAAAAGGGGGAAACTACTTTCTAGGGTCCCTACCTGGTCGGAGAGGCAGCTTTCTCCGGGCTGCACCGTCGACCCGTACTTGCGGCCTACCAGCGGGCCGGGAGCGGCGTTTCCTGGGGGGGGGGGCCGCCCAGAACCCAGGGTCGCCGCGCTGGAGCTCCGGTGAGCTGAAGGCCGCAGGAGAACAGCGCGGAGCCGCGGGATCTCTCGGCGAGATCGCCAGCCGTGGATCCCCATCCAGCGCGGCCTGTTGACGTCGGAAGCCGCGGTCTCCAGCGAGGAAGCGGCCGTCACAGGCACCCCGGGCCGCTGAGAGGGTTCTCCCAACGCCAGAGCACCAACACCCGGCAAAGAAAGGCCTGAAACATCGGCCCCCATCGAGCGACTGTGGAAGCCTCAAATAGGCCCGACTATGGGTGAACTGGGGATGGGGCCTGGACTTTGTGCCTTCCCTCCTAATGGGAACCAATGTGGGGTGATGTTTTTCATGTTTTATGTTAAATTCTTTAATGTTATGTCTTATCTTTATCTGTGTGCTGCATGGCAAGACAGATCTCACTACACCAACTGGTGTGTGTGACAATAAATGTCCTTTGTCCCTTGTCCCGTAGAAATGTTACAAAATGTTGAGATTTTAAAAATCAAGTCTGCAATTTATCCCATCAGATAAAGAATAAACATGTTTAATTTGACACCTAATTCACTTTCATATCTTCAGTATTAAAAAAGTTATGGCAATTTTCACACTTGGAAATTAGCATCTTGTTCCCTATTGCTTTTCCATTGACTTAACACAAAAGCTGTGATCTAGGACAGTCAAAAGCCCATAACTTTCTTATAAATTAAGAGAACTGAAATAAAATTTCAGTTATTATAGATTGAAGCATTCTGAAACAATCTTACTTGGATGACCTGAAATTAAAGCATATAATTAGTTAGTTACCCAATTGTAGCTAATTACAAAATTCAATTACTAGATCTAAACATCTATCCATTTCTTAAGAAAAGGTTAACATTTTTTAAAAAGCCTAAGTGTCCAAATAACATTCACACACAAATCCACAATATAACATGATTTTTAAATCTAATTGTCATTAATTTATAGGCCAAATGGAAGAAATTTAGTGTTTAATTCCCGTAAATTAATGGGCATTTAAATCAGCTTGCGAGTGGGATTTTCTGGAACGCGATGGTTTGGAACGTTGCGGTTGCGGAGAATTTAAACCCCATATCGGCAGGAAAAACACTGCCGGTTCGTACAGGGGGAATAAATCACCGTTTCGCAACATGAAATGTTGATTAAGGTCATCTAAACAAGCAAGTTTATATGTAAAAATAAACAGCTTTCCTTTACCTGTCCCCCACCTGAAATCCGTCCCCGTTATCGGCGATCACGGCATTAGAAGCTAAGTTTTATTTTACTCCAGCGATGAAATAGTCAGGCGATTTAAAAAAAAATTTCACATACCGGCAGTCGGAACGGATCTTCAGCAAAAGCTCGCACCCCGAGAAAATAAATCTCCGGAAGGCAGGGGAAAACCGCATTTTAACCCCGTCCCCTCCCTCAAAGGCGGCAAAGTCGCGCACACGGCCAGTGACAGAACTGCAGCGCTGCTGAAGGTAAGGGCTCGCAGTCTCGGGCGAGGCCGAGTCGGGAGCTCCAACGGGGCGGAAGGCTCAACCAGCCCCGACACGAGGTTCGATCGGCCGGCGCGGGGCTGACATCCCCCGATGCAGGAGCCGATCGCCTCGACACGGAGGGCCCAAACGCCGCCGGCTACGGGAGTCAAGACTGTCCCGTTAACGGGGGAACTCGAGGCCCCCGACCGAGGAAGAACTAAGGGGAGGACTTGAACATTATTCCGCCTGTGACTCCATCGCAGTGAGGAGTGTGGAGGGGGAACTGTGGTGGATGTTGATGTTAAATTGTGTTTTTGAATCTGTGGCTTTTAATTGTGTGACTGACATGGCCGGTGAAATCCCTCGTATCTTGCAAAACATACCTGGCCAATAAAGTCTGATTCTGAGTTTTAAAGAAGGAACTGCAGATGCTGGAGAATCGAGGGTTACACAAAAGGCTGGATAAACTCAGCGGGTGCAGCAGCATCTAAGGAGCGAAGGAGATAGGCGACGTTTCGGGTCGAGACCCTTCTTCAGACTGGTCAGGGATCAGGGAAACGAGAGATATAGACGGTGATGTGGAGAGATAAAGAACAATGAATGAAAGATATGCAAAAAAGTATCGATGATAAAGGGAACAAGCCATTGTAAGCTGTTTGTGGTGTGAAAATGAGAAGCTGGTGCGACTAGGGTGGGGGAGGGAGATAGAGAGAGAGGGAATGCCAGGGCCCGAGGGCTGAGGGAGAGGTGGGAAGGGGAGGAGACAGCAAGGGTTAACAGAATTGAGAACATTCAATGTTCAAGCCCAGAGGATGCAGACTCCCCAAGCGGAATATGAGGTGCTGTTCCTCCAACTTGCGGTGTTGCTCACTCTGGCCGTGGAGGAGGCCCAGGACCGAGAGGTCGGATACGGAATGGGAGGGGGAGTTGAAGTGCTGAGCCACCGGGAGGTCGGGTTGGTTAATGCGGACCGAGCGGAGGTGTTCGGCGAAACGATCTGATTCTGATTTAGGACTGAGATGAGGAAAAACTTTTCCACCCAGAGAGTTGTGAGTCTGTGGAATTCCGATTCTGGTATACAACTCCGGCGGTCGCGGAACTCCACCAGGATGCCCGTGGACGGGGCGTATTCCCTTCCTAACCGCACACGGGCACGGACATAAGCCCGGGAACGCGGCAAGTAGCCGGCTCGGGTAAAACCCTCCACCGCCAGGTGCCTTGACTTGCGGATAGCCAACTTGGCCAGTCCCAGGAGCAACCCAACCAGGACATCTTCAGCCCCTAGTCTCAGGGTGTGTCCAAAGACGATAGACTGTGGATAACTGTAAACATGTGGACGTCTCGATTGCAAACGTGTACAGTCTGTGCAGGAACTGCAGGTGCTGGTTTAAACCGAAGGTAGACACAAAAAGCTGGAGTAACTCAGCGGGACAGGCAGCATCTCTGGAGAGAAGGGATGGGTGACGTTTCAATAGACAATATGTGCAGGAGTAGAGGCCACTCGGCCCTTCCAGCCAGCACCGCCATTCAGTGTGATCACGGCTGACCATCCCCAATCAGTTCCCCGTTCCTGCCTTCTCCCCATATCCCCTGACTCCGCTATCTTTAAGAGCCTCTCTCTTGAAAGCATCCAGAGAACCGGCCTCCACCGCCCTCTGAGGCAGAGAATTCCACAGACTCACCACTCTCTGTGAGAAAAAGTGTTTCCTCGTCTCCGTTCTGAGAGAAATATTTCAAATGTCATTAGAAACAGGAATAGTGCCGGAGGATTGGCGTACTGCGCATGTTGTTCCATTGTTTAAAAAGGGTACAAAGAATAAACCTAAAAGTGTTTCCTCGTCTCCGTTCTAAATGGTCGACCCCTTATTCTTAAACTGTGTGTGTGTGTGGCCCCTGGTTCTGGACTCCCCCAACATCGGGAACATGTTTCCTGCCTCTAGCGTGTCCAAACCCTTAATAATCTTATATGTTTCAATGAGATCCCCTCTCATCCTTCTAAACTCCAGAGTGTACAAGCCCAGCCGCTCCATTCTCTCAGCGTATGACAGTCCCGCCATCCCGGGAATTAACCTGGTGAACCTACGCTGGGCTCCCTCAATAGCAAGAATGTCCTTCCTCAAATTAGGGGACCAAAACTGCACACAATACTCCAGGTGTGGTCTCACCAGGGCCCTGTACAACTGCAGAAGGATCTCTTTGCTCCTGTACTTAACTCCTCTTGTTATAAAGGCCAACAGGCCATTCGCTTTCTTCACTGCCTGCTGTACCTGCATGCTTACTTTCATTGACTGATGAACAAAGACCCCCAGATCCCGTCTGGGGTCGGAAGAAGGGTTTCGGCCTGAAACGTTGCCTATTTCCTTCGCTCCATAGATGCTGCTGCACCCGCTGAGTTTCTCCAGCACTTTTGTCTACCCCCAGATCCCGTTGTACTTCCCCTTTTCCCAACTTGACACATTGGCTTGACAACTTGACTTTCATGGCAAAAGGATTTGAGTACAGGAGCAGGGAGGTCCTACTGCAGTTGTACAGGGTCTTGGTGAGGCCACACCTGGAGTATTGCGTACAGTTTTGGTCCCCTAATCTGAGGAAAGACATTCTTGCCATAGAGGGAGTACAGAGAAGGTTCACCAGACTGATTCCTGGGATGGCAGGACTTCCATATGAAGAAAGGCTGGATAGACTCGGCTTGTACTCGCTGGAATTTAGAAGATTGAGGGGGGATCTTATAGAGACTTACAAAATTCTTAAGGGGTTGGACAGGCTAGATGCAGGAAGATTGTTCCCGATGTTGGGGAAGTCCAGGACAAGGGGTCACACAGTTTAAGGATAAGGGGGAAGTCTTTTAGGACCGAGATGAGAAAAACATTTTTCTTTTCACACAGAGAGTGGTGAGTCTGTGGAATTCTCTGCCACAGAAGGTAGTTGAGGCCAGTTCATTGGCTATATTTAAGAGGGAGTTAGATGTGGCCCTTGTGGCTAAAGGGATCAGGGGGTATGGAGAGAAGGCAGGTACGGGATACTGAGTTGGATGATCAGCCGTGATCACATTGAATGGCGGTGCAGGCTCGAAGGGCCAAATGGCCTCCTCCTGCACCTATTGTCTGTGTTTCTATGTTTCTGTTTAGATGGAGCTCGGTGGGTGTGAGCACCGGCGGGAGATCCGTCGGAGAAGGGCGCGGCAGCCGGTGGTGATCCTCATGGTGCTGTTGAGGATGGCGTCCAGCTTGCTAGTATGAGCGCTGCGGCAACCTGCTGGGGCAGCGTATTCAGCGGGGCTGTACACGGTGAACTGATGTCCTGGCCACCCTTGATGGCCCCGCCATGCAACGCAGGCGGTTGTTCCATAGAAACATCGACAATAGGTGCAGGAGGAGGCCATTCGGCCCTTCGAGCCTGCACCGCCATTCAATATGATCACGGCTGATCATCCAACTCAGTATCCTGTACCTGCCTTCTCTCCATACCCTCTGATCCCTTTAGCCACAAGGGCCACATCTAACTCCCTCTTAAATATAGCCAATGAACTGGCCTCAACTACCTTCTGTGGCAGAGAATTCCACAGACTCACCACTCTCTGTGTGAAAAATGTTTTTCTCATCTCGGTCCTAAAAGACTTCTGTGGCCCTGTGTGGCCCCTGGTCTGAGACTGTGTGGCCCCTGGTTCTGGACTCGCCCAACATTGGGAACATTTTTCCTGCATCTAGCTTGTCCAGTCCTTTTATATAATTGTATATGTTTCTATAAGATCCCCCTCATCCTTCTAAACTCCAGTGAATACAAGCCTAGTCTTTTCAATCTTTCCTCATATGACAGGCCCGCCATCCCAGGGATCCATCTGGTGAACCTACGCTGCACTGCCTCAATCACAAGGATGTCCTTCCTCAAATGAGGAGACCAAAACTGTACACAATACTCCAGATGTGGTCTCACCAGGGCCCTGTACAACTGCAGAAGGACCTCTTTACTCCTGTACTGAAATCCTCTTGTTATGAAGGCCAACAGGCCAAAACTGTACACAATACTCCAGATGTGGTCTCACCAGGGCCCTGTACAACTGCAGAAGGACCTCTTTACTCCTGTACTCAACTCCTCTTGTTATGAAGGCCAACAGGCCAAAACTGTACACAATACTCCAGATGTGGTCTCACCAGAGCCCTGTACAACTGCAGAAGAACCTCTCTACTTTGGGATACTGAGTTGGATGATCAGCCATGATCATATTGAATGGCGGTGCAGGCTCGATGGGCTGAATGGCCTACTCCTGCACCTAATTTCTATGTTTCTATGTTCTATGTTTCTCTACTCCTGTACTGAAATCCTCTTGTTATGAAGGCCAACATGCCATGAGCTTTCTTCACTGCCTGCTGTACCTGCACGCCAACTTTCAGTGACCGGTGTACAAAGACACCCAGGTCTCGCTGCACCTCCCCCCTTACCTAACCTAACCCCATTGAGATAATAATCTGCCCCCTTGTTTTTGCCGCCAAAGTGGATAACCTCACGAGACTTCTGTCGGTCAGCTGCCGATCTAGTTTCACCCCGAGGTATGTGGGAAATGGGCGGCCCTTTGAGGGCGACAGTTAGCTATCGCGGATCAGGTGAACGGCCCGTTGTGTGCTGCTGTTTGCCACACTCAGTTTTAGTCTCCAGGTCTAAAGGTAGCCGGCGACAAGTTCCGTACCCGCCCGAGGGCACATCCTCCACGTTTGACCAACTCTTGTCTGAATGCAGTAGGGCCAGGTCACCTGTGTATCTATACTGGCGCCAGGCCGTGCGTGGCAGATCGCTGATGTATTGGTCACCCTGGAGCCCTGTCTCCGTAATTCCAACTGTATCATATCCCTTGCTGAGAAACAGAGACGATAGGTGCAGGAGGAGGCCATTCGGCCCTTCGAGCCAGCACCGCCATTCATTGGGATCACGGCTGACCATCCCCAATCAGTTCCCCGTTCCTGCCTTCTCCCCATATCCCCTGACTCCGCTATCTTTAAGAGCCCTATCTAGCTCTCTCTTGAAAGTATCCAGAGAACCGGCCACCACCCTGGCCTGTTGGCCTTCATAACAAGAGGAGTTGAGTCCAGGAGCAAAGAGGTCCTTCTGCAGTTGTACAGGGCCCTGGTGAGACCACACCTGGAGTATTGTGTGCAGTTTTGGTCCCCTAATTTGAGGAAGGACATTCTTGCTATTGAGGGAGCCCAGCGTAGGTTCACCAGGTTAATTCCCGGGATGGCGGGACTGTCATACGCTGAGAGAATGGAGCGGCTGGGCTTGTACACTCTGGAGTTTAGAAGGATGAGAGGGGATCTCATTGAAACATATAAGATTGTTAAGGGTTTGGACACGCTAGAGGCAGGAAACATGTTCCCGATGTTGGGGGAGTCCAGAACCAGGGCCACACACACAGTTTAAGAATAAGGGGTCGGCCATTTAGAACAGAGACGAGGAAACACTTTTTCTCACAGAGAGTTGTGAGTCTGTGGAATTCTCTGCCTCAGAGGGCGGTGGAGGCCGGTTCTCTGGATGCTTTCAAGAGAGAGCTAGATCGGGCTCTTAAAGATAGCGGAGTCAGGGGATATGGGGAGAAGGCAGGAACGGGGTACTGATTGGGGATGGTCAGCCGTGATCACATTGAATGGCGGTGCTGGCTCGAAGGGCCGAATGGCCTCCTCCTGCATCTATTGTCTATGTTTCTATGTCTTCAGGTTCCCCAATAACAAAGAAAGGTGAGGTAATATTATTGCTTTCTGTCAATATTATTCTGTCCTGAAAATGTTATTTTCTGTTCCCCTGTCAACGGTCATTGGGAAACTAAATTAGAGAGTTATTAGATTTTTTTTAAAAATAGATCTATAATTACCACAATAGTGAACTCATCCATTTTTGTCCTTCTGTACATTTATGTTTTTGTTCTTGTAAGGCCGGGGTCTCCAAAATATGGCCCACGCGCGGGACACATCAGGCCCATCACCAGATTTTTCAAGCTCAGATTCGAGTCGGGGCGCGCGGAGGCCCGGGGCTGCTCTTAGGGTTGTTACCGGTTAGAACCCACGAATTGCCAGAGCCGAGATATCACTGGGCCGCCGTGAGGGCAAGGGTGGGCGGCGCGACCCACCTCGCAGCGGCCTCTGCAGTCCGTCTGTCTTTTTTTTTCATTTTCTTGTCTCGTTTGAGTGTAGTTATATCGTTTTTTCCAAACTGGGTATGTGTGGGGGGGGGGGGAAACTTAAAAAAAATCTTTTCCCTGTATAGGTATGTTACAAAACTTACCGTGAGCAGCGCTGCAGTTCTGCCGCTCCCCGTGTGTGTGACTTTGGCGCCTTTCGGAGGGGGGGGACGTGTTTAAAGTGCCGTTTTTCCACAGACTGGGCAAATCGATCCATGTCGGGCGATTTCATTGCTGAAGAAAAATCGCTCCGACATTTCATTCACGAAGGTATTTTTAAATTACGCCGGATTATGTATTAACTAGAGTAATTTAAAAATCATCTTCTAAAGCCGTGAGCGTCGACAACGGGAAGGATTTTACGTAGGGGAGAAAAGAAAATGCACAGTTTATTTTTACATTAAAACGTGGTATTTAGGAAGCCTTTAATCACATTTTCATGTTGCAAAATGGGGACAAAAAAAATATACGAACCGGCAGTATTTATCCTGCCGACTTCACCGCAAACCACAACGTTCCAATCCACGGCGTTCCACTAAAACCCACTCGCAAGTTGATTGAACATTGAATTTTCTCAATTCTGTTAACCCTTGTTGTCTCCTCCCCTTCCAACCTCTCCCTCAGCCCTCGGGCCCTGGCATTCCCTCTCTCTCTATCTCCCTCCCCCACCCTAGTCGCACCAGCTTCTCATTTTCACACCACAAACAGCTTACAATGGCTTGTTCCCTTTATCATCGATAGTTTTTTTGCATATCTTTCATTCATTGTTCCTTATCTCTCCACATCACCGTCTATATCTCTCGTTTCCCTGATCCCTGACCAGTCTGAAGAAGGGTCTCGATACGAAACGTCGCCTATCTCCTTCGCTCCTTAGATGCTGCTGCACCCGCTGAGTTTCTCCAGCCTTTTGTCTACCCACAAGTTGATTTAAATGGCCATTAATTTATAGGAATTAAACACTAAATTCCTTCCATTTGGCCTATAAAGTCATGAAAATGAGATTTAAAAATCATGTTATATTGTGAATTCTCGTGTGAATGTTATTTGGACACTTAGCCAATTAAAAAATGTTTATCTTTTCTTAAGAAATGGATAGATGTTTAGATCTAGTAATTGAATTTTGTAATTAGCTACAATGAGGTAACTAACTAATTATATGCTTTAATTTCAGGTCATCCAAGTAAGATTGTTTCATATTTGTTTCAGAATGCTTCAATCTATAATAACTGAAAATGTCATTCAGTTCTCTTAATTTTTTAGAAAGTTATGGGCTTTTGACTGTCCTAGATCACAGCTTTTGTGTTCAGTCAATGGAAAAGCAATGGGGGACAAGATGCTAATTTCCGAGTATGAAAATGGCCATAACTTTTTTAATACTGAAGGTATGAATTAGGTGTCAAATTCAATTTCTTTTTATGCTTTATCTGATGGGATAAATTGCAGACTTGATTTGTTAAATCTCAAAATGTTGTAACATTCCTCCCCTGTACGGAGGACCCGACCTTGTCGTTGGGGCCTAGCACCGTGGCGAGGCCTCCACCCGGAACGACCTGGGGGCTCCAGTGGCGTAGCCGGCAGACTTACTTACTGGCCGAGTTTGGAACGGGAGGAGCTGCTGCAGCCCCCCCCCCGGCCCCGGAGATTCGGAGCACGGTGACGCCGGGAGCTCACGGATCCCTAGTAGGCGACCGCTTATCGGAGCTTCCGTAACGGCCGCGGGACTTATTCACCGTCGCCCGCCGGGGGCTCTGACTCCGACATCGGGAGGAGAATGGGGCGAGCGGGGAGAGATAACTTTGCCTTCCATCACAGCGAGGAGGAGATTCGCTGTGATGGATGTTTGTGTGAATCGTGTCGTGTCTAGGTTCTTTTTTCTTGTTAAATGACTGCAGAAATCATTGTATTGTATTGGATTGTATTTGTATTGTAAGAAGGGAGCAATGGTGGGGTGGGGGGGGTTCTGCGGTGGTCAGAATGGGACAGCTATGTTATAACGTGCCATCGTTCCGCTCTCCCTTCTCTCTCTCTCTCTCTCTTCTCTCTCTCCTCTCTCTCTCTCCCTTCTCTCTCTCTCCCTTCTCTCTCTCTCCCTTCTCTCTCTCTCTCTCTCTTCTCTCTCTCTCTCTCTCTTTCCCTTCTCGCTCTCTCCCTTCTCTCTCTCTCCCTTCTCTCTCTCTCTCTCTCTCCTTCTCTCTCTCTCTCTCTCTCTCTCTCTCCATTCTCTCTCTCTCTCCCTTCTCTCTCTCTCCTCTCTCTCTCTCTCTTCTCTCTCTCTCTCTCTCTTCTCTCTCTCTCTCTCTCTCCCTTCTCTCTCTCTCCCCTTCTCTCTCTCTCCCCCCTCTCTCTCTCTCCTCTCACCTTCTCTCTCTCTCTCTCTCTCTCTCTCTCTCCCTCTCTCTCCCCCCCCTCTCTCTCTCCTCTCACCCTTCTCCTCTCTCTCTCTCTCTCTCTCTCTCTCTCTCTCTCTCTCTCTCCCTTCTCTCTCCCTTCTCTCTCTCCCTTCTCTCTCTCTCCCTTCTCTCTCTCTCTCTCTCTCATCTCTCTCTCCCTTCTTTCTCTCTCCCTCTCTCTTATCTCTCTCTATCTATCTCTATATCTCTCTCTCCCTTCTGAACTGTGTAATCAGCAGGGCAGTACTCTGCATATCGCCAACTTGGACAATTTAACATTTTTTTTATCAAGTCAATTAACCTACAAACCCGCACGTCTTTGGAGTGTGGGAGGAAACCGAACATCTCGGAGAAAACCCACGCAGATCACGGGGAGAGAACGTGCAAACTCCGTACAGACAGCACCCATGTTCGGGATGGAACCCGGGTCCCTGGCGCTGCATTTGGCTGTAAGGCAGCAACTCTACTGCTGTGCCACCGTGACTGCCCTTCTACCTTCTCTCTCTCCCCCTCTCTCCCTCTCCCTCTGCTCCATCTGCCTCTCTCTCTGCCCTATCTGCCTGCCTCTCTCTCTCTCTCTCTGTCTCTGTCTCTGCCCTATCTGCCTCTCTCTCTCTCTCTCTGCCGTACCTGCCCCTCTCTCTCTGTCTGCCCTATCTCTCTCTCTCTCTGTCTCTGTCTCTGCCCTATCTACCTCTCTCTCTCTGACCTGCCCTATCTGGCTCTCTCTCTCTCTCTCTCTCTCTGACCTGCCCTATTGCCTCTCTCTCTCTCTGCCCTATCTACCTCTCTATCTCTCTGTCTGCCCTATCTACCCCTCTCTTTCTCTCTCTCTCTCTCTCTCTCTCTCCCTTCTCTCTCTCTCCCTTCTCTCTCTCTCCTTCTCTCTCTCTCTCTTCTCTCTCTCCTCTCTCTCCCTTCTCTCTCTCTCCCCTCCTCTCTCTCTCTCCCTTCTCTCTCTCTCTCTCCTCTCTCCCCCCCGTCTCTCTCTCTCTCTCTCTCTCTCCCTTCTCTCTCTCTCTCTCTCTCTCTCTCCCTTCTCTCCCTCCCCTTCTCTCCCTCCCTCTCCCTCTGTCCCATCTGCCTCTCTCTCTGCCTTATCTGCCTCTCTCTCTCTGTCTCTGCCCTATCTGCCTCTCTCTCTCTCTCTCTCTCTGCCCTATCTACCTCTCTCTCTCCCTCTCAGTTTCTGCCCTATCTACCTCTCTCTCTCTGTCTCTGCCCTATCTGCCTCTCTCTCGCTCTCTCTCTTGCCCTACCTGCCTCTCTCTCTCCGTCTGCCCTATCTACCTCTCTCTCTCTGTCTCTGCCCTATCTACCTCTCTCTCTCTGTCCTGCCCTATCTGCCTTTCTCTCTCTCTGTCTGCCCTATCTGCCTCACTCTCTCTCTCTGCCCTATCTACCTCTCTCTCTCTCTCTCTGTCTGCCCTATCTACCCCTCTCTTTCTCTCTCTCTCTGTCTCTGTCTCTGCCCTATCTGTCTCTCTCTCCCTCTCCCTCTGCCCCATCTGCCTATCTCTCTCTGCCCTATCTGTCTACCTCTCTCTCTCTGTCTCTGCCCTATCTACCCCTCTCTCTCTCTCTCTGTGTCTCTGCCCTATCTGCCTCTCTCTCTCTCTCTCTCTGTGTCTCTGCCCTATCTGCCTCTCTCTCTCTCCACCTCCCCCACCCCCTCCCCTCTCTCTCTCTCTGCCTGAGAGTTGACAGCCCTGTTAGTATCTTAGGTCCAAAAAAGATGGAACAAAATACTGAAATGGTCTTTGTGAGAAGATTTTAATAAGATCTCCAACATTGAAGGTAAATTGACATATTAGAGGCAAAATGCATCTTCGATATACAGGTCTCTCCCCACAACTGAAAGTGAAATGTCCCCCATTCTGCAGGTATGTAGCTATAATCATTTTTAAAAATTATTAGTTAATCCTATATGATATTTTCTGTAATTTCTCTATGATTTTAATAAGATCTACGGCCTTCTATGTTCTGTGGTGCTGAAGCAAAGAAAGAATGTCATTGTCCTATCAGGGACACAAGACAACAAACGCTCTTGAATCTTGAATCTCATGAACCTATGATATTTCGCAGAGAGTAGAGAGCTTGCTGACCGGTTGCATCCTGGCTTGGTTCGGCAACTTGAGCACCCTGGAGGGGAAAAGACTACAAAGAGTAGTAAACACTGCCCAGTCCATCATCGGCTCTGACCTCCCCACCATCGAGGGGATCTATCGCAGTCGCTGCCTCAAAAAGGCTGGCAGCATCATCAAGGACCCACACCACC
Source organism: Okamejei kenojei (assembly GCA_035221665.1). Taxonomy (NCBI): domain Eukaryota; kingdom Metazoa; phylum Chordata; class Chondrichthyes; order Rajiformes; family Rajidae; genus Okamejei; species Okamejei kenojei. The sequence continues at coordinate 18,913 of JAVHYY010000991.1, read as the reverse complement.
CTGGCCACACATAGGCAATAGGTGCCGGAGGAGGCCATTTGGCCCTTCGAGCCTGCACCGCCATTCAATATGATTATGGCTGATCATCCAACTCAGTATCCTGTACCTGCCTTCTCTCCATACCCCCTGATCCCTTTAGCCACAAGGGCCACATCTAACTCAATATCCCGTACCTGCCTTCTCTCCATACCCTCTGATCCCTTTAGCCACAAGGGCCACATCTAACTCCCTCTTAAATATAGCCAATGAACTGGCCTCAACCACGCACACTCATCTCCCCGCTACCTTCAGGTAGAAGGTACAGGAGCCTGAAGACTGCAATGACCAGGTTGAGGAATAGCTACTCCCCCCATAGCCATCAGGCTATTAAACCTGGCTCGGACAAAACTCTGAACATTAATAACCCATTTTTGAGGGATTAATAACCCAGTTTGTGAGGGATAAAGTGATTAAACCCCACTATTGTAAGGGTTCAGAAGAGGATTCTAGCCGATAGAGGCCAGGGAGAGGATTCTGACACAGCTGTGGATGAAGTTACCAGAACTGTCCTTAAGTGAGGATTGATGGCATTGTATAGCGGTAGAAGGGGAGTGATGGATGCGACCCTTATCAGTAGAGCCTAGTGATGGATGTGACCCTTGTCAGTAGAGGCTACCTTTTAATTCAAATACAAGAAAACTGAGACAGGTCAGTTGGAGGTGAGCAAACTGGGGCAGGTAATTTACAACAACTGAGCATGCTTAATGAAATAAATGAATATTACTAACACACCCCTGGTCAAGAAACTGCTCATTACCATGAACATGCGATGTATGACGTGGGAGGTACTGGGGGGACGTATCTATAGACTGTGCACCTCAGTGCTCTGATTGGGGAGGGCCAGAAGGGGAGGTTAAATGTAGAATTGTGTGTATAAAGGGGCTCTACTTTCCTGACTTTCGGTGTGTCTCAACTTGGAGAGGCACCCGACTCTGCAGACTCGCAAATAAAGCATCTCTTGTTTCCATGATTTCGTCTCTGAGTAGTAATTGTGAGCACAACCTAGATCTCACATGTTATTTGCCCTTTATCAGTTTATTTATTCATGTGTGTATTTACGTATACAACGGTATGCGGACACACTGATCTGTTCTGTAGTCAATGCCGTCTATGTCCTGTTGTGCTGAAGCAACGCAAGAATTTCATTGTCCTGGGTACACAAAAGGCTGGAGAAACTCAGCGGGTGCAGCAGCATCTAAGGAGCGAAGGAGATAGGCGACGTTTCGGGTCGAGACCCTTCTTCAGACTGGTCAGGGATCAGGGAAACGAGAGATATAGACGGTGATGTGGAGAGATAAGGAACAATGAATGAAAGATATGCAAAAAAGAATCGATGATAAAGGGAACAAGCCATTGTAAGCTGTTTGTGGTGTGAAAATGAGAAGCTAGTGCGACTAGGGTGGGGGAGGGAGATAGAGATAGAGGGAATGCCAGGGGCCGAGGGCTGAGGGAGAGGTGGGAAGGGCTGGGAGGAGACAACAAGGGTTAACAGAATTGAGAAAATTTATGTTCAAGCCCAGAGGATGCAGACTCCCCAACGGGGAATATGAGGTGATGTTCCTCCAGCTTGCGGTGTTGCTCACTCTGGCCGTGGAGGAGGCCCAGGACAGAGAGGTCGGATACGGAATGGGTTGGGGAGTTGAAGTGCTGAGCCACCGGGAGGTCGGGTTGGTCTAATGCGGACCAAACGGAGATGTATCAGCGAAACAATCGCCAAGCCTCCGCTTGGTCTCCCCGATATAGATCATCAGGCAACATCTGGGAGCAGCAGTTAGATGTGGTTGGTGCGGTAGATGAGGTGGAGGGTGTGGAGGATGTGCAGGTGAACCTCTGTCGGACTTGGAAGGACTTGCTTGGGTCCCTGAAAGGAGGAGTGAGGGGAGGTGAAGGGACAAGTGTTGCATTTCTTGCGGTTGCAAGGGAAAAGTGCCCGGGAAGGGGTAGAGTGGGAGGGGAGGGAAGAATTGTTTACAAGGGGAGTTGCGGAGGGAGCGGTCTTTGCGGAAGCAGAACAGGGGGGAGATGGAAGATGTGGCGAGTGAGGGGTCACGTTGGAGGTTGCGAAACGGCGGAGGACTATGTGTTGTATATTGCCCGGCTGGTGGGGTGAAAGGTTGAGGACCAGGGGGACTCTGCCCTTGTTGCGAGTGGGGGGAATGGGGAGAGAGGGCAGTGTTGCGGGTATGTGAGGGATAAAGTGATTAAACCCCACTATTGTAAGGGCTTTAAAGAGGATTCAAACCGTAGAGCCAGGAGAGGGTTCTGACACAGCTGTGTAAAAAGTTTACCAGAACTGGTGTATAATGAAGTACTAGCATTGTATAGCGGTAGAAGGGAGTGATGTAGATGATCCCTAAGAGAAGGAGTGATAGATGGGACCCTTGTTACTATAGCTTAACATTAGTGCTTAATAGAGGAGACCTGAGAGAGTACACTTGGTGGTGAGTAAAACTAGGGTAGGTAATGAGCAACTGAGCATCTTTAATAATAAAATGAACATTACAAACACACCCCTGGTCAAGAAACTGCTCATCTACCTAATGCACATGTCTGGACAATGATGCATGTATGATGGGGAGGTTACTGGGGGACGTACCTACAGTTGTCCACCTCAGTGTCTGATTGGAGCGGGTCAAAGGGAGGGGAGGTTGGAATGTAGAATCATGTGTTTTAAAGGGTTTACCCTTCTGACTTCGTGTGTCTCAACATGGAGAGGCACCCGGCTCTGCAGACCTCGCAATAAAGAATCTCTGCTTCCACGATGTAGTCTCTGAGCAGTGATTGTGGGCACATCGCATATCTCAAAACGTGGTACGAGAGACCCTGGTGCGAAGCCTCATCATAAGTGGGGGCGGGTAAAAAAAAAAAAAAAAAAAAAGGAATCCCCGTTCTCTGAAAGAATGAGGAACATTTGTGATGCCCTGTAATTGCCCGGTACATTTACCCAGTGTAAAAACGGTAATACGGGACACGCTGGTGCGTTTCTTCTTGCAAGCCGATGCCGCCCTCATGCCCTGTGGTGCTGAATGCACAGCACGAATTTCATACTCCAGTGTGGAGACATAGGGTCACAAAACTCTCCCACCCACGCTGCCTGTGTGCGGCAGGGGCGCATGCCCGCCGCACTGTCCTCGGGAGCCTGTAAGTCCTCTCCTCCACCTGTGTGGGCTGAGAGGGCTGCACTGGGCATGCGCAATGGCGCGCCGGCTGCCCGCTGGGAGAAGCAGTCCCCAGCCGCGGGCTTGGAAGCACTGAGCATATGCGCAGTGGAGAGCGCCGCGGTGCCCGCTGGGAGATGCAGTTCCCCAAGTCCGCGGCCTTTGGAAGCACTGGGCATGCGCACTGGACCGCCGCGCTGCCCGCTGGGGAGTGCAGATCCCTCAGCCGCGCGGTCAGCAACACTGAGCAAGCGCACTGCCCCCCGGGCGGAGCCAGCCGCGGCCACCCGCCTGAGCGCGCCGCCTAGCCCGCCGGAGGATTTAGTCCGACTCTCCGGCGCCGGCCACACTGGGCATAGCGCAAGCGAGTCGCCGGCGGTTCCAGCGGCCGAGGAGGGAGCTGGCGCGCGGCGGCGGCGGCTTCTATGTTTTCTTCTTATCCTCACTTTCCCGCCCCTGCTGCGGACCTGCGGGCGTGGGATGAGCGCGCGCTCGCACCGTCCCCGGACCGTCGCCCAGTGAAGAGGGAAGGAGAAATAAGAGAGAGGAAAGGAAAAGGGAAGGAGAAGGAGCGGCGGCCGCGGAGGAAGGAGGCGACCCGCGGTCCCTTAAAGGGAGGTCCCGCCCCCCCCCCCCCCCTAAAGGTCGAATTCTCGCCGACCCCTCTCTGAGGAGCGCTGCCTCTATTAAAGGTGTTTCATCTGTACCACAGGTTGCGCGCCTGTGTGAAAAAATGCGCATCTGAAAAGTGCGCAAACACTGTGTATTAAAATGCTTTGTGAAAATGTGCGCGTAAAAGATGCGCACTTATATGAAATGCATTTGTTGAAAATTGTGGCATTTATAAAGGTACATCTGTTTTTAATGCATTTGTAAATGTGCATTTGTAAAGGTACATCTGTGTTTAAAAGCATTTGTAAACGATGTGCATTTGTAAAGTGCGCACCAGGTTAAAATTGCATTTGTGAAAATGTGCATTTGTAAAGTACATTTGTGTTAAATGCAGTTGTGAAATGTGCATTGTAAAGGTATATTCTTGTGTTAAATTGCATTTGTGAAATGTCATTTGTAAGGTACATCTGTGTTTAAAATGCAGTTTGTAAGAGTGCATTTGTTAAAGGTGTGCACCTGAAGGGTTAAAATGCATTGTAAAGATGATGTGCATTTGTATTAAAATGCATTTGTAAAAAATGTGCATTTGAAAAGATTGCACTTGTATTAAAATCATTGTGAAATAAGTGCATTTGTTTAAGTGCCACTATGACAATAAAATGCATTTGGAAAATGTGCATTTGTTAAGGTGCTTCTGTTCTTAAGGTTGCACCTGTATTACATAAGTGCACCTGTTATTTAAACGGTGGTGTGCCTATATTACAGATGTGCACCTGTATTACAGATGTGCACCTGTATTAAAGGTGTGTGCCTATATTACAGATGTGCACCTGTATTAAAGGTGTGTGCCTATATTACAGATGTGCACCTGTATTAAAGGTGTGTGCCTATATTACAGATGTGCACCTGTATTAAAGGTGTGTGCCTATATTACAGATGTGCACCTGTATTAAAGGTGTGTGCCATATTACAGATTCACCTGTATTAAGGAGTTGCCTATATAGTCAGATGTGCACCTGAAATTAAAGGTGTTGCCTAATTACAGAGGTGCACCTGTAGTAAAGTGTGTGCCTATATTACAGATTGCACCTTGATATTAAAGGTGTGTGCCACATATTACAGATGTGCACACTGTATTTAAGGACTTCATCAATCGTTGGCGGCACAGCCTAAAGTAATCGGACAACTTGTTCTATTTAATCTTCCGTTTGTGCACTGTCGAGTCGATTGCATTAGTCGGAACAGGGCCGGACCACGTGAAGGATGGCAATCTTCCCCCCATATTTTAAGGATGTTACCTGTATGAAAGTGTGCTTATTATTAAAGATGTTTCACCTGGTTACAAAAACAATCAAATCTGCTTCCATCCTGACCCCGCTGCCTCGAGATATTAAAGTGCTGGATGGCCCTGAACTTCCTCCAACTAAACGAGAGTAATGGTCTGACGGTCATCCTTCTCGCCCTCGGACTCAATCAAAAACTGATAGCAGGCAGCCTTGGAAGACCTAACACTCACTACTCAACCTGTACCAAAACTCTGGCTGATATTTGACTCAGCGCTGACAGGTTTAGACAAACATCAATGCTGCTTCTTCCAGCTTGGCGATACTAAAAAAACAAATTCCTCCAGTAATTGATGACCTCGAAAAGAGGTCATCCACACATTTAACTCCTCACGCCTAGAATACTGCAACTCCGCTTTACACTGGATTTCCACAGCCAATCTTTCCCTGTCCCGCCTGCAACTGGTCCAAAACGCCGCAGCAAAGACTCCTGACGGTACCCAGAAAAGCAGTGACCTAGCCATCACCCCGATCCTGCCTCTCCTCCACTGCTCCAAATAAATTTCAAGACCCTCCTCTTTTGTCAACAAAGCCCTCATGGGTTGCCCCCAGCTACATTAAAAGTCTTCTCACCCACTACACCACCTCCAGGTCCCTCAGATCGGCCGACATGGGGTTGCGAATGGCACACCCCGCGGTCCTAGCATAAGCTCCGGGCGACCGACCGCCCGCCTTTGCCGGTCGCAGCTCCTAGACTGTGGAACAGCACCCCCTCCCCATTAACTCTGCCCCCTCCATCCACTCCTTTAAGTCTAGTCTAAAAACGTATCGTTCCCCAAGCCTCTCCCAAGATTGACTTGGATAGGCTGGGTAGGGGGCAAATGCAGGGCAGATCAGATAATGTGGATTAAAGTGAGGCTATCACTTGGAGCAAAAACAGCAGGGAACTATTATCTAAATGGTGACCGATTAGGAAAAGGGGAATCACGAGACCTGGTTGGCATGGTCCACCAGTCATTGAAAAGTAGACATGCAGTGCAGCAGCAGTGAAAAAGCAATGGTATGAATGGCATTCATGGAGCGAACGGATTGTCGAGACGATAAGAGCAGGAGGTTCTACTGCAGTTGTACAGGGTATTGGTGGAGAACGCACACCTGATATTGCGTACGTTATGTCTCTAATCTGAGAAAATGACATTCTTGAGCCATAGAGGGGGTACAGAGAAGCTTCACCAGACTGATTCCTGGATGGCAGGACTTTCCATATGAGGAAAACTGGATAGAACTTGGCTTGTACTTTGCCTAGAATTCGAAGACTGAGGGGGATCTTATAGAAACTGACAAAATTCTTATGGTTGACAGGCTAATGCGGGGAAGATTGTTCCCGATGTTGGGGAAGTCCAGGAAACAAGGGGTCAAAGTTGAAGGATAGAGTGGGAATTGCTTTAGGACTGAGAAGAGACGGGCGAATTTTCAACAAGGTGAGTGTCATTCTTGAGGATTCTCTGACACAAAAGGTAGTTTGAGGCAGTTCATTGGCTAATCATTAAGAGGAGTTAAGATGTGGCCCTGGGCTAAAGGATGCAGGGGGTATCGATAGAAGCAGGTACGGGATAACTGGGTTGGATATCAGCCATGATCATATTGAATGGCGGTGCAGGCCGAAGGGCCGAATGCCCCCTCCCTGCACCTATTTGGTCTATAGTTCCTATGTTTCCTGACGTCCTCTGAGGGCTAATTGAATATATGTATGTAGCCTGCTTGTGTAGACTATTTATAACAAATATAACGCACTTTTGTCAACGAGAGTTGTTTTTTAAAGTGTGACTGACTTGACTAAAGATGTGCACCTGTATTAAAAGGTGTGACAATAAACAACAGTGCAGGAGGAGGCCATTCGCTGATCGCTTCGAGCTATCACCGCCATCCAATTGAATCATGGCTGATCATCCCCAATCATACCCGCCGTTCCTGCCTTCTCCCCATATCCCCTGACTCCGCTATCTTTAAGAGCCTCAACTCTTGAAAGCAATCCAGAGAACCGACTCCCACCGCCCCTCTGAGGCAGAGAATTCTCAGACTCACAACTACTGTGAAAAAAGTGTTTCCTCGTCTTCCGTTCTAAATGGACACCCCTTATTCATAAAACAGGGTGTGTGGCCCCTGGTTCTGGAACCTCCCCCATCATCTAGAACATGTTTTTCCTGGCTCTAGCGTGTCCAAACCCTTTTATTGAACTGGTACTTTGGATCCTTCTTCAACGAAGGAGACACAAACAATCTCGCCTGATGTACTATGGCCAGAAAGATCTGGGGTGACGGAGTAACTGAAAAGGAAAATCCACATTAGGCAGGGAATGGTGTTGGGTAGACTGATTGGGAACTGAAGGCTGAGAAACCCCAGGGCCCTGAGTCTCATCCCAGGGTACTTAAGAAGGTGGCTCAAGAAATCGTGGATGCACTGGTGATCATTTTCCAATGTTCTATAGTTCAGGATCAGTTTCCTGGATTGGAGGGTAGCTAATGTAACCCACTTTTTAAGAAAGGCAGAGGGAGAAAAACAGGGAAAATATACCTGTCACTGCCAGCCATTCCTAAAGGGAACCCGTTTAATCCCACCTCTTTGTTTTCCTGTCCTGCCAACCACTTCTCTATCCATGTCACACTCTACCCCCAATAACCCCCCAATACATGTGCCCTAATCTTGCCCACAAATCTCCTCTGCGGGAGACCTTTATCAAATGCTTTCTGAAAGTCCAGGTACACTACACCCTGGCTCTCCCTGTCCATTTTCCAAGTTACATCCCTCAAAGAAATTCCAGAATTAGTCAAGCATGATTTCCCCTTCGAAAATCCATACGACTCCGGTCAGATCGCTGTTTTACTGCTATCCAAATGTGCCGCAAACTCATCTTTAAAATTGACTCCAATCTTCCCCACACCGATGTCCAGCTATGTCTATAATCCCGTTTTTCTCCCTCCCGCCTTTCTTAAAAATGTAAGAAAACATTACTACCATCCAATCCACAGAACTGATCTTGAAACTATAGAACATTGAAATAAATCACCATGCATCCACGATTTATAAGCCATTTCCTTACGTACCTCCTGGGATGCAGACCATCAGAAACCCTGGATTTATCACCATCATCCATCAGTCTACCCAACACCATTTCCTGCCGAATGTGGATTCTTCAGTTCCTCGTCCATCCGCCCAATCCACAGGCCACTAGTACGACAGGAAGATTGTTTGTGTCCTGCCTTAGTGAAGACGGATCCAAGTTACCTGTTCAATAAAGGGTTTGGACATCTGCTGAAAGGCAGGAACATTTCCCGATGTCGGGGGAGTCCAAAACCAGGGGCCTCACACACACAGTTTAAGAATAAGGAGTAAGCCATTTAGAACGGAGACAGGAAACATTTTTTCTCACAGAGAGTGTGAGTCTGTGAATTCTCTGCCTTAGAGGCCGTTGTCTGGCTACTTTTCAAGAAGAGCTAGATAGGGCTCTTTTAAAAATAGCGGAGTCAGTGGATATGTTTCGATAGAGTAGAATGGATTATTTATTCAATATACTTGAAAAATTTAATATTGTAAAAATTAAAATTAAGATTTTGGCAAGTTCTACCTTCCCCACAATCAAAAAGGTGGATTACAGAAATGTAATGTAAAGACACTTCACCGGTAATAGATTAAGACTTTGTCCTTCTGGCCAACTAGATCATCAAGGAATATGGTCTCCATTTATTGAATATTTAAAGGGTCAAGGTGGTCCGGTTCGAGGGCCTGACTGAAACCTGAATGAAGGAATAGATGAAGAACTATATATAATAAATCACGGATATATCTCCAATGAAGAATAGCCTGCTTAATACTCCACTCATATATCGATTTTCTACTTATTTAGGTGTTAAGATCAACAAGAAACACGGATTTATTTAAAGCTAATTTTATGCCTTTAATTGACCATATTAAACAACAGTTTACTAAATGGTCACCTATGTCCTTATCCCTAATTGGCCGAATCAATGCTATTAAAATGTTCATTTTACCTAAATTTCTGTATTTATTTCCGACGACACCAAATTTTATTTTATTTCTCTTTATTATTTCTCTTTACTATCTTCTTTCTGTTATAAAATAATAAAAAGTATAGTATAAATAAGAATAATCGTAAACTTAAAAAATTAAGAATGTATGTGACGAATAATATGTCTCTTTTTTTATTTTTGTTATTCCTTCTTAATATGTATTTACTTCTAATAAAAATATTTTACAAAAATATACTTGAAAAATTTAAGATTGGTCCAAAATTTACTACTTGAATCGAGCTGATACATCAGATACCTCAGGCTTCTGTATTTACTAATAATCAGAGGTGCCCTTTTTTCAGGCTCTTTCGAGGTACTAGACAGGGCTGTCCCTTAAGTCCTTTACTATTTGAGATTGCTTTGGAACCTTCAGCCACTGCTATTAAGGAATCCCCTAATATTTTTGGTATTGCCCGCGGGAATAAGACACATAAGCTATCTCTCTACGCAGATGATCAGTTATTATTTATTTCTAACCCTGAGAAATCTATTCCGGCAATAGTAGCATTACTTAATCAATCTGGTAGTTGTTCTGATTATAAACTAAATCTTAGTAAGAGTGAGATTTTTCCATTAAATAATCTTGTTTTGAATTATGGTCAGTTTCCATTTAGATTAACTACCGAAAGTTTTACTTATTTAGGTGTTAAGATCAACAAGAAACACAAGGATTTATTTAAAGCTAATTTTATGCCTTTAATTGACCATATTAAACAACAGTTTACTAAATGGTCACCTATGTCCTTATCCCTAATTGGCCAAATCAATGCTATTAAAATGTTCATTTTACCTACATTTCTGTATTTATTTCCGACGATACCAAATTTTATTGCCAAATCTTTCCTTGACACTATAGACTCCAACATTTCTTCATATATATGGCAGAATAAAAATCCCAGGCTAAGTAAAAACCATTTACAGAAATCATTGGCTATATTTAAGAGGGAGTTAGATGTGGCCCTTGTGGCTAAAGGGATCAGGGGGTATGGAGAGAAGGCAGGTACGGGATACTGAGTTGGATGATCAGCCATGATCATATTGAATGGCGGTGCAGGCTCGAAGGGCCGAATGGCCTCCTCCTGCACCTATTGTCTATGTTTCTATGGTACACAAAAGGCTGGAGAAACTCAGCGGGTGCAGCAGCATCTCAGGAGCGAAGGAGATAGGCAATGTTTCGGGCCGAAACGTTGCCTATCTCCTTCGCTCCTTAGATGCTGCTGCACCCGCTGAGTTTCTCCAGCCTTTTGTGTACCCTCGATTTTCCAGCATCTGCAGTTCCATCTTTAACAATTCTATGTTACCATGTTTAATCCTTAGATGATAGAGGCAGCATTTTGGCAGACCTGCCACCAAACCTTGCTCCCCTTGTGTTTTGACTCCGCAGGGTTCCACTGCGACTCTGACCGGTCGGCGAGGGCTCTCGACGTTCGTTGTAAGTGCCCGCTCGCCCTCTCCCGGGAACCCAAGATGGCGGCATCACTCCACCGCCTTGCGTGGGCGAGGCTTCAAGCGGTGGCGTGCTCACAAACTTACGCTGGGAAATTAAGTGGCCTGCAGAAGGCAGGGGCTGCTGGCTGATCGTCAGGATGGTTTCTCTTGTGGGCTGAGGCTTGCTGCGTCTCTGTGACCCCCCCTGTCCCTCCACCCCTCCCCGCCACTGTAAACCCCCCCCCCCCACTTCCCACCGACCCCTACTCCCCTCCAAATAAGTAAGTAAGTAAGTTTATTGGCCAAGTATTCACATACAAGGAATTTGCCTTGGTGCTCCGCCCGCAAGTAACAACATGACACACAGTGACAGTTACGAATGACTCAGAAAACACGAAACATTAATAATAATAAAACATTAGTGATAAAACACCATGGATCAAACATGTGAACCAACACAATACCAGATCAAAGGGAGGCGACAGATATTTGGCTGAGGGGGAGAGAGGGGAGGAGAGAAAGGGGAAGAGAGAGAGAGGGGGAGGAGAGAGGGGGAGGGGAGAGAGAGAAGGGGATGGGGGAGAGGAGGGGGGAGAGAGAGAGTGGGGAGAGAGAAAGTAAGTAAGTTTGTTGGCCAAGTATTCACATACAAGGAATTTGCCTTGGTGCTCCGCCCACAAGTGAGATACAGTGACAGTTACGAATGACTCCGAAAATACGAAACATGAATAATAATAAAACATTAGTGATAAAACACCATGGATCAAACGTGTGAACCAACACAATACCAGATCAAAGAGAGGCGACAGATATTTGGCTGTTGAGTAGAGCAACTACTCGTGGATAAAAACTGTACCAAACGCCTCCTTCAGCACCTTGTCCACCTCTCAGGGAGCCATGTACCTGGGCTCCGGGATCACCTCTCCTCCATAATCCCCCCCCCCCCAGTCCATTTCGTCCCCTCTTCCTTCCTTGGATCCCTGGACGTCGATTGATCCCGACTCTTCCCAGCCCTTTTCCCCCCCCGACACGTGCCGTTTCCCAAATGGCTGCTGCTGTGTAAAAATCTCTTGGGATTGTGATATTTGCGGGCTGTCTCATTAACCATCTCTTCCTTTCTTTTCCCCCCCTTTGGTCATTAAACGAATCAGTCGATCGTAAGTATATATATTCGTAACGGTGACAGGGCCAGTTTACGCGTATCCCCCCTGAGAGCCAGAGAGAGAGGGCTGAAGGGTTTCGGCCTGAAACGTTGCCTATTTCCTTCGCTCCATAGATGCTGCCGCACCCTCTGAGTTTCTCCAGCACTTTTGTCTGCCTGAGAGACACCGGTCAGTTTACGCATATCCCCCCGGACAGAGGGGCTGAGAGACATTGCTCAGTGTACAATAGACAATAGACAATAGGTGCAGGAGGAGGCCATTCGGCCCTTCCAGCCAGCACCGCCATTCAATGTGATCACGGCTGATCATCCCCAATCAGTACCCCGTTCCTGCCTTCTCCCCACATCCCCTGGCTGCTATTTTTAAGAGCCCTATCTAGCTCTCCCTTGAAAGTATCCGGAGAACCGGCCTCCACCGCCCTCTGAGGCAGAGAATTCCACAGATTCACAACTCTCTGGGTGGAAAAGTGTTTCCTCATCTACGTTCCAAATGGCCAATCTCTTATTCTTAAACTGTGTTCTGGACTCCCCCAACATCGGGAACGTGTTTCCTGCCTCTAGCTTATCTAATCCCTTAATAATCTGAAATGTTTCAATAAGATCCCCTCTCATCCTTCTAAACTCCAGAGTGTACAAGCCCAGCCACTCCATTCTTTCAACATATGACAGTCCCGCCATCCCAGGGATTAACCTGGTGAACCTACGCTGGGCTCCCTCAATAGCAAGAACGTCCTTCCTCAAATTAGGGGACCAAAACTGCACACAATACTAGGTCTCACCAGGGCCCTACAACTGCAGAATGACCTCCTTGCTCCTATACTCAGCTCCTCTTGTTATGAAGGCCAACATGCCAAAACTGCACACAATACTCCAGGCGTGGTCTCACTAGGGCCCTGTACAACTGCAGGAGGACCTCTTTGCTCCTGTACTCAACTCCTCTTGTTATAAAGGCCAACATGCCATTCGCTTTCTTCACTGCCTGCTGTGCCTGCATGCTTACTTTCAGTGACTTATGAACAAGGACCCCCAGATCCCGTTGTACTTCCCCTTTTCCCAACTTGACGCCATTTAGATAGTAATCTGCCTTCCTGTTCTTGCTACCAAAGAGGATAACCTCACATTTATCCGCATTAAGCTGCATCTGCCGTGCATCTGCCCGCTCCCCCAACCTGTCCAAGGCACCAAGTCACCATGCATCCTCATATGAAGGCCAAGATGCCAAAACTGCACACAATACGCCAGGTGTGGCCTCACCAGGGCTCCGTACAACTGGAGAATGACCTCCTTGCTCCTGCACTCAACTCCTCTTGTTATGAAGGCCAACAGGCCAAAACTGCACACAATACGCCAGGTGTGGCCTCACCAGTGCTCCGTACAACTGGAGAATGACCTCCTTGCTCCTGCACTCAACTCCTCTTGTTATGAAGGCCAACAGGCCAAAACTGCACACAATACTCCAGGTGTGGCCTCACCAGGGCCCTGTACAACTGCAGAAGGGCCTCTTTGCTCCTACACTCCCCCCCCCCGGTTATAAAGGCCCAACATGCCGATTGCTTTCTTCACTGCCTGCTGTACCTGCATGCTCACTTTCAGTGACATACGACAGACCAGCCTTCCCGGGTATTAACCTCGTGTCCAGTCTGGCCAGCCCGGGAATTAACCGCGGATATCCCCATGAGAGAGGTGGATGAGAGAGGGGGGGTACTGAGAGAGAGGGGGTCACGGTTGTACAAGAGAGCTGCCCCCCCCCCCCCCCCGAAACCCTGCCTGCATTGTGACCACGTCCATATTCCCCCCACAGCCTCCACCAGCCAAGTATGGCGGCCGCCACACGGTGGCGCTGTTACCAGGTGATGGAATCGGCCCCGAACTGACGGGATACGTGAGGGATGTGTTCAGGTGAGTGTCCTCGTCCGGGGGTACAGCTCGGAGACAGGCCCTCCCCACCCAGTCCGTGCCGACCGCCCAGCGATCGATCGCCCGTTCACACGCTAGTGTATTCCGGGGGTACAGCGCGGAGACAGGCCCTTCCCACCCAGTCCGTGCCGACCGCCCGCCAGCGCCCAGCGATCGATCGCCCGTTCACACGCTAGTGTAGTCCGGGGGTACAGCGCGGAGACAGGCCCTCCCCACCCAGTCCGTGCCGACCGCCCAGCGATCCCCGCACACTGACACTGTCCCACACACACACACACACACTGGGGGACAATTTACGATTTTTACCAGAAGCCAATTAACCTACAAACCCGCGCGTCTTTGGAGCGTGGGAGGAAACCGGAGCGCCCGGAGAAAACCCACGCAGGTCACGGGGGGAGGACGTGCAAACTCCGTATAGACAGCGCCCGTGGAACCCGGGTCTCCGTCGCCGCGAGGCAGCAACTCCACCGCTGGGCACGGTGACCGTCTAATGTTGCAAAAACGGTCACTGTCTCTCTCTCTGTCTCTCTCCCTTTCCCTGTCTCTCTCTCTGTCATGCTCTCTCTCTCTCTCTGTCTCTCTCTCTCTCCTCTCTGTCATGGGCCTCTCTCTCTCTCTCTCTCTCTCTCTCTCTCTCTCTCTCTCTCCTCTCTCTCTCTCTCTCCTCTGTCTCTCTCTCTGGTCTCTCTCTCACTCTTCTCTCTCTCTCTCTGCTCCCTCTCTCTCTTCCTCTCTTTCTTCATCTTTCCCTTTCTCTCTGTCCCTCTCTCTCTGTCTTGCTCTGTCTCTGTCTCTCTCTCTTTCCTTTCTCTCTGTCTCTCTCTCTGTCCTTGCTCTCTCTCTCTCTCCCCCCCTTTCTCTCTGTCTTACCTGCATCTCTCTCGCTGTCTCTCTCTCTCTTCTCTGTCTCTCTGATTCTCTTCTCTCTGTCTCTCCCCTTCTCTCTCTCTCTGGTCTCTGTCCTCTGTGTCTCACTCTCTCTCTCTCTCGCTGTCTCTCTCTCTCTATCTCTGATTCTCTCTCTCTGTCTCTCTCCCTTTCTCTCTCTCTCTGTCTCTGTCTCTCTCTGTCTCTCTCTCTCTCTCTCTCTCTGTCTGTCTCTCGCTCTCTCTCTCTCCTCTCTCTCTCTCTCACTCTCACCTCCTCCTCTCTCTCTCCAGGTGTGCTTGCGTTCCTGTGGATTTCGAGTTGTGGAGGTTTTGTGCGTCTGCCGGAGATCAGCCAGCCAGCCTAGACGTGTGCGCTCTCTGCAATCAGGCTGTAAACCGTTGTGGCATTGTAAAGGTGAGAGGGGAGGGGGGACCCTGTGCCACCCGAACCCTGCCCTTTCCAACATCTACATAGTCCCACCTGCCCACGTTTGGCCCATATCCTCCAAACCCATCCAAGTGATCTTAGAGTGATCCAGCGCGGAACAGGCCCTTACTACCCAACAATGCCCACACCGCGGCCAACATGCCCCAGCTACAACTAGTCCCAGCCTCGCCCCCCGGCGTTTGGCCCTCATCCGTACCAAAGCCCGTCCTATCCAAGTACCTTCCCAAAGTGTCTCTAAACTTGGAGAGATAGTCCCAGCCTCAACATACCTCCTTCACGGTCAGCACTGTTACCATACACCACCACCACCCTCGAAAAGTGGTTGAAAAGTCCCCCTCAGATTCCTATTCAACTTTCATCTTTCCCCCTCTCGCCTTGAACCTGCGCCTACACTATCCATATCCGCTCTAATACCTGTCCGATCCATGTACCTTCCGAATGTCTTCGAGTGACAGATTCTACTGGGTGGAACAGACTTGAGCCCACACAAGACCTGGCAGTAGACTATCTGCATTTTAAAATAAACTGTAACTGAAGAAACGGTCACTTGATTTTCTCCCAGCCTTGACTGAGGTAGTAACATGTGTGTGTCTTACAGTAGACAATCGAAACGAAATCACAACCTGCCGCCCAGCTCACTAAGTCACCAAACAACCTGCATCCCCCCCCAGGGGGGGGGGTGGGGGGGGGGATATACACCCCCCCCCCCCCCCCGTAAGTTCATAAAGGTTTTGAGGAGTCAGAATAGGCCATATCGTCGCCCCATCTTGAGTGCTATACTCCGCCAGTTCAATCACGGCATGATTCTATACCTACCCATCCTACCCCATTTCTCCTGCCCTTCTTCCCCCCCCCCCATCCCTTACCGTACACCTGCACTAATCAGTCTTGGTAAAGTCCTGGCTTATGCCCAGTCCCACTGTAGGAAACCTTAACGGAAACCTCTGGGAGACTTGCGCCCCAACCCTACTCTTCTCCCCGGAGGAATTGACGTCAGTCCTCACTAATGGTACGAACAATGAGATCCGCTCTGCTAGTGCTCCGTCAATTAGTTCAAAAACTTCAAAACCCCAGTACCGCGACTAAAAAGTAGGTATTGCCTGCGTTAATTAAAAATCGGTAATATTTTTTTAGTCGAAGCCTGTTTCGATGCTAGTTTGAAGTGTATGCCGATGTTTTGAGAGGGTGTGTTGCTCAGGAGGAGTTAGAAGGTGTTGCCGGAGGTTAAGTGGTTGGCCGAAGGTTGAAGGTGTTTGCCGACAGGTATGAAGCGTGGTTGCCGGGAAGTGTATGAAGGAGGTTGCGGAGGATTTTGAAGGTGGATTGCCTGAAGGTTAAAGGTGGTTGCCTGGAGGTTAAAGGTAGTTGCCGGAGGTTGGCAGGTAGGCGGAAGGTAAAGACCATTTTTTGTTTTTGATCGACGCCAGTTTTATTCCACCAAGGGAGTCTTACCTTCCATCCCACGCTGTCAACCGCCGCAACCACCTTCACCTCCTTGGAGGGGGCAACCACCTCAACTAGCAGCGCAACCGCGTTCGATGTGGTCATACGAATCCCACAGATTCACCACCCTCTGTGCTAAAGAAATTTCTCCGAAGGAACGTCCTTTAAGTCTGAGGCTGTGCCCGTTCTGGTCCCTGGACTCTCCCACAAGCTGTGAAACAATCCTCTCCACATCCGCTCTATCTCGGGAGGCCTGCCCACTGTTCGGTGACTTTCAATAGGTCCCCCCCCCCCCCCCCCTCGTTCTTCAAAAACCTTTCCAGTCGAGTAACAGCGATGACAAGACGCTCAACGTAACGTAACCCACTTCGTCTCCTGGGATCTGGTTTGTTCTTGTAAAACCTACCTCTTAAACAGCTGAGTTTCTGAATCTAGTCACCCTCTCATCGCCCCCTCTGGTCATCCCCCCTGATCTTCCTCCCCTCATCCTCTCTCTCACGTCGTCTCCCTCTTCTCTCTTCGACCTCTTTTTATATCTCCCACTCTTCCTCCCTCCGTCTTTTTCCTCTCTCTCCACCCTGTCTCATACGCTCCCGCCCTCTACATCCTACCCCTTGCTCACCTACGTCTATTCCCCCTTCTTCACCCTCTTCACCTTTTCATCTCCTCCTGCTCTCCTCCCCCCGTCGTCTCCCCCTCTCCCTCCCCCCACTCCTCTCCCCTCTCTCTCCCCCCTCTCTCCCCCCCATTTTTTGCATCTCCCCCCGCGCTCTCCCGCCTCTCATCCCGCCCCCTTCTCCCCCCCCTCATCCGCCCCCTTTCTCTTTCCGCCCCTCTCTCTCATCCGCCCCTCTCTCTCTCCCCCCCTCATTCTGTACTCCCCCTCTCTCTCTCCACCCCCTCTCTCTCCGCTCATCTCTCGCCACCCCTCTCTGCTCTACCGCCCTCGTGACTCTCTCTCCCCTCTCCTCCCCCCCTCCCTCGCTCCCCCTAGCTCTCCCACCCCTCCTCTCCCCCCTACTCTCCCACCTCTCTCTCGCCTCCCCTCTCTCACCCCCCACTCCCCCTTCTCTCTCTCCCCCCCTCTCCCCCCCTCTCTACGCTCCCTCTCTCTCTCCCCCCCTCACTCTCTCTCTCACCTGCCCCTCTCTCTTCCCTCTCTCTCTCCCCCCTCTCTCCCCCCCCTCACCTCTCTCTCTTCCCCTCCCCCTTATCTCTCCCACCGCAGACACCAGTCTGAGATCTCTAGCGCCAAAGTTATCCACTGCCAGGAGTTTTCCCTGGAGTAACAGACCAGTAGCACCAGGGGGTAGACATCCTGATTATCCGCTCGGAGAACACACGAGGGGGAATACAGCAACCTGGAACACGAGTGAGAGGTGGGATCACGGAAAAATAGAAAAACATGAAAATAGTGCCGAAGTTATTTATTCCAGGTGTAATACAGCCAGCGGAAACAGGCGCCCTTCGACCCCACTGGCGATCATGGGGGATTGGGCAGATGCCTGGCAGATGCAGTTTAATAGCAAAAATGTTAGGTTATCCCAGCTTTGAGGTACAAAAACAGAAGGCAAAATACTTTATAATATTGCGTCAAGTTCTGGGAAAGAAATGGAAAGTACAAACGGGATCTTGGGGGTCCTTGTTTCAATGCAGTCAATGTAAAGTAAGCATGCAGTACTAAGCAGGCTGTGAAGGAAGCCAATGCATTTTTTGGCCTTTATAACAAGAGGAGTCTGAGTACAGGGGCAAAAGAGGGTCCTCCGTAGTTGTAACAGGCCCTGTGAGTGACCACACCTGGAGTATCTGTGTCAGTTTGGTCCCACTAATTTGAGGAAGGACATGTTCTTGCTATTGAGGGAGCCCAGCGTATTTTCACGCAGGTAACTTCCCCGGGATTTCGGGACGCATACCGCCAAGAGAATGGAGCGGCTGGGCTTTGGTAACACTCGGAGTTTTAGAAGGATGAGAGGATATCTCATTGAAACATATAAATTGTTAAGCGTATGGACACCTAGACACCGGCATCGAAACAGGTTCGATGGTTGGGAGTCGCAGAACGCATGGGCCACACACACACACAAGTTTTAAGAATAGAGGTGTTCGGGCCATTAGGACCGAGACGATGGAGACACTTTTTTCTCACAGGAGAGGTGGGTGAGTCTGTGGAATACTCTGCCTTCAGAGGGCGGTGGAGGGGCCGGTTCTCTGATGCATTGTCAAGAGTGAGCTAGATAGAGCTCTTAAAGATAGCGAGTCAGGAGGGATTATGGGGGAGACAAGCAAGGAACAGGGAACTGATTGGATGGATCACCATAGAGCACATTGAATGGTGGAGTGCTTGTTTGGCTCGTAAGGCCTGAGATTGCCTCCTCCTGCACCTATGTCAGTATGTCTATTAGAGTCCGTGCGACCCACGATCCCGCAGGGGGAAACGCTCCACCAACGCAACTCCATATCCGGGGG
>JAVHYY010000990.1:20000-47365 GCA_035221665.1 Okamejei kenojei | reverse complement strand
AAATTATACAGTGTTGATGTTCCTTTATTTCTATAACCTAATATCAATTTTCCCCCATTTTCTTTTAAATTCGTCTTCTTCACTCTAGAGAATATGTCATTTTCCTCCATGACAAATATTTCCTGAACTATGTCTAACCATTGTCTAGTCTGGTGTGTACGCTGCAAGCCATTTCTTGTAATGGCCTTTCTGCTAGCTGTGAGTAGGATATTAACCAAGTAATGGTCTTCCTTCAGCACCATTGTATTTTATATTGACCCAGGTATAAAATGAACCCTTTCTTGCAGACTATTATCCAATACCTCATTATTTCTGAATTTACTCTTCCCAAAATGGTTCGATTTTGGGCAACTCCTAAGATATGAATAGTTTGCGCAGTTTGACCACATTCCTCCACATGTTTGCTGCCTAAATTTGGCTTTGCTTTTTATGTTAGCGCGTAATAAAGAAACCGAATCAAATTTTTTCCAATAAAAAATTCTCTCAATTTGTGAATTGGTGGATGTCTGTAGTGTTACAACACACATATGACATTTCTTCTACTGAACACATCATAAATGTTCAACACCTTTTCCCACTTAAATTTTACATAAAATGTAGTTTTAGCTTGACATTCCATTAAACTATGATAAAGTTTAGAAATAATGCTTAATGTTTTTTGATAATACGCACTAACTATCACTTCTATCACTGGATTCTTTTCTTCTAGTGCCTCCCTTTTTACATTTTTATTGTAATAATCTCTCAGTTGGAGGTATCTAAACAATTCTTGGTTCCGAAGTGCAAATCTTGAAAACTTCTTAGGTCTCCATTTTCAATAACACTACAAAATGCAGTCATTCCTTTCTTCATCCACTCTTTAAATGTTGAGTCATACATCCTGGTTTAAATTCATTATCCAAAGCAATCCATCTACAATTTTTTGTCCGTTTATTCAGTTTAAGTGTCTGGTTAGCGTGAACCAGGTTTTTACAGTAAAATATCGTTATTTTCGATCGATTAGGGCCTGATTATGTTCCAGGAAGCGCTTTTTCTCCCAAAAGTGTTTGGGTGTGGAAGTCAGGGATATCTGTCTCAATCCTCTTTCCCGCTAGTTATATAGCTGTCCCTCACCAACATTTAATTTAGTGGTCGAATCGGGCTGCATATAAATATATCCTAAAAATTTTAGAGAGATATTAATCCTTTGACCTTTGGCAACTGGAGGTAGTATATCTAATTCTGTCTGGCCTTCTTTCCTCCCAAAATAAATCTAGATAATAAATTTATCCATTCCGTGAACTGTTTTAATGTACTCTAATGGCAAGATTGAAACAAGTAACAATAGCTTTGACAAAATAGTCATTTTCACCAACATTTTTATCTTACCACTAAAATCCATTGGTAGGTGACCATCTTTCTATATCCTTACTTATGTTTTGGTTGATGTGATTATAATTGGCTCCCATACAACATGCTATATATTTTGTTATATTGTTTACCCCTAGGTATTGATTGATTGTGAATCCCTTTAATTATTAATAATTTTTGTTTGATTTATTCTGGAGGAGACAATTAAATAGGAGGATTTGATTTTTTGAAATTATTCACTTATTACCCTGCATAAAAATTAAATTTTATCTAGATCCCCCATCATCCTTTGGAATGGAGGTGTATACTTTCCATGCGATACATCCTTACATCATCTGCGAAAAGGCCAATTTTATGTTCCTGTCTCTTATAGTTACTCCCTTCAGTTCCCTATCTTGACGAATCGCTTGAGCCAATGGTTCAATATAATTGCAAACATGTAGGGCTATAGACAACATCCTCTGACTCTCCTCTTCTAACTACAAATCTCTCAGTTAAGACCTATTCCCTTTAAACTCTTGCAGTAGGTGCTGGTAAATTGCTTAAAATATACCCTTTTTTTGAATTGACTCTTCGTAAAGCCGCAATCTTTCTATGGTTTTGATATAAGAAATTCACAATTAATAACCCATCAAAAGCCTTTCGCGTCTAGACTTATCAGAACAGGCACGCATCTTCCCTTTGAATCTTGTGTATTATATGTAGGTTCTTCTAATGCTGGCCTGTGTTTGTCTGCCTATTATAAAACCAGTCTGGTCTTCATCATTAAATCACATAACTTTTCAAATCGTTGGAGATAATTGAAGAATATAATTTATATCCACATTAAATTGATACCGTTCTTATTTGGAACAATTTTGCCTTGTCTTAATTCCCTCTTGGGGGATTAATGTAATAATTGCCTCTTTCCCATGACGGGGGTGTCTTGGCTTCTTTGATAATCCAGTTAAGGTTCTCAGAAGAAGTGGGTATCAGCTCATTCCGAATTATTTTATACCATTCTATAGGGAAAACCGTCTCTGCCCTGGGCCTATGTTAGAGTTCATCCTACCATGGGTCCTTCTCTATCTCCTCCATGATATTTCTGCTGATTATTTTATTTGTGCCTCTCTAATACAGTGCAATCTATTGTACTTAAAAAAGTCCTCAATTGATTCCCCATCTACTGTAGAATGTTTGTGTGTATAATTCCTTATAATATTCCTGGAAGATATAATCTATTTATTCTTGGATCACTCTTCAAATTCCTGTGTACGGGGTCCTTAATTTTGTGTATGGTATTGTCAGCCTGTTGTTTGAGAGTTAGCATTCCGGCAAGTATTTTACCTTCGATCACGGAGTGACTACGTGAAGAAGAGCCCGCCTCACGCTGTTAACGGCATGACGTCGACCCGCTGACGGCAGAAGGTGGAGCTGCAGTAAGAAGTCACTCCTCGCAGCGGGTCGGAACGGCCCGCCGTTAATGAAGTTACATCGGCGCGGGTTTTAGGTTACGCTGGATGTTCCAACAGCGAAACAAAAGTAAAAATTTAGACGTAACGTGCTGATGAGTCACAAGATAAAAATTTAAACAAAATGGAGAAATCGGGAAGAATGGCTTTCGCGGTGAAAAGAGCCTCCCGGGTGAAAGTACATATATGGGAAGCGAAGCTAGAGTGGACCCGGTTCCGATACCGTTGGCCACTGATTTACCCATATAAGAATTTCCAGATTCTCCGAAATTATAACCACGGAGGAAAATGTTCCTAAGAAATGCAAAAAGAAAACTGTGAGGCCCGTGGAATCTGATGCTTCTGATTTTGAAAGACCTCCAGATAATAAAACTAATGTGGCTAAAAATGGAACGTATGGCGAAAGTTCTCCAAACTATTATGAGACAAGGGTTCATAGTAACCTCATGAATCCCAGAAAATCCCTGAGGGGTTTCAATATATGAATATGGCTTGTGGGACAAGTTGGGAATATGATACTCCATACCACGATTGGGGCTGGAAGAAGTCCTCATGGGATAAATATCACGAAGGAATTAGGGCTGCAGAAGGCAGACCCTGCTGAATTTGAAATGCCCTTATGAAGCACGCACAAAGTAAAAGAAAAGGCTTGAATCTGCCCTAGGATAGCACTAAGTTATTGGCTATACCCTGAAGGAAGTGGTGAGGATAATGGAAGAAAGCCTGGCTACCAATATAAATTATATGTATCTCACCAGCTTCATAATACTGTGATGAATGAATTATCAGAATTATATAAAGCACCAGGCAAGTTGTGCCCTCATTGGAAGTGCCTACGGTGAATCCGATGGTATGGGCATCTATGGACTCCAAGTATGAGAGCCCAAGAAATGAAATTTCAAAGGTGCTAAAATTATTTTTCGGGCGCCATCACGGCATTTGGCAGGCAAATGGAGAATCTGGAAATGGACAAGAATTCAAAAAGATACTTTTGGGTTTAATGTGCAATTCGTTTTTATGAGATCAATTGCATGAGAGAAATGGCGATTCGGCCCATATTTCACCCTAGATATGCAAGCCTGTGTCAAGAAAGTGGAGTTCAAGCTCCTGGATATTTGTTTGGAGAAAATCTGCCGAAACAACTGAAGCAGTTGGATGAAGAAGCTAATATTTTAGCACTATTAAGCCTTTTGTCTTTGGACAAAGAAAAGGGTTTTTTCGGCCCGAAAGAGTTTTGATTTTCGTTATAGAGGCAGAAAATTTGTCACGAAGGTATTATCGTGCTACACAGGCCGCTGCTTCCCTGCATTCAGGAACGAGGAGAACCATCACGATCCTATGGAGAGGTATTAAAGACTTCTATCCTTAAAGAAACTGTGAGTATGAATCTCCAGTTGGAGGAGTATTGCAAAAATTTTATAATGCCTGGCTTAATATTACTATCTGATCGGTTTATATTTCAAGCAGTTTCAGGAGCTATTATTATTTTTTAAAGAAGGGGTCAATCCTCCTGTAACAGAATAAACCTGCTTATGCTTATGTGTTTTCTTTCCAGAAGAAAGAATGGAGATTGATGTGGAAATTGACAAATTATCCGAAAAAGGGGTAATTGAAAAAAAACTTAGAACATAAGCATCAATTTGTCTCTAATATATGTTCGCAGAGATAAGAAAGATGGTGGTTGTAGAAATTATTCTAGACCTTACAGATCTAAATAAGTTTGTAGAATACAAACGTTTAAGATGGAGACATTTTAAAACTGCAAAATATTTGATTTTCAGCAGGTTCCTTATATGGCTAAGATTGATTTTAAAAGACGCGCTATTATTCTGTACCAATTCATCATCTTTTTTCGGAGATACTTAAAGTTTTTAATTGGCAGGGGCAATTAATGGCAGTTCGAAAGCTTTACCAAATGGATTAAGTTTCAGCTCCTAGACTCTTTACAAAAACTGTTGAAACCAGTTTTAGGCTCAATTAAGAGCCAGAAACACATTGTAATGGCTTTATCTGGATGATATTCTGATTGTTAATGATAGTCAAGAGTCCAGCTGAGCACTCAATTTCAGTTACTAAAGCTTTGTTTAAAGAGCTTGGATTCTTAATTCATCCAATTAAATCCCAGCTGCAGCCATTTCAATCAATTGATTTTCTGGGGTTTGTAATTAACTCAGTAACTATGTTAGTTACTTGCCAGCAAAGAAGACAAATGATATTTTGCAAATGTGTAATTATCTCATTCACAAACCTTATCCCCTCCATCCGAGAAGTGGCAAAAGTCATTGGTACATTAGTGGCAGCTTTTCCGGCAGTGGAATTTGGGCCATTACAATTATCAAAAATCTTCAAAGGGACAAAGTAAGGGCTCATAAAGATAAGGCAGGTCACTTTGACAGACCTATGCAATTAAAAAAACAAAGGAAAAAAAAAGCCCCAACAAAAGTATTGGAATTGCAATGGTGGGTTGAAAATGTCCCACAAGCTGCTAAGAAGATCATGATTAAAACAGCCTGAAATGGTTTTGCAAACAGATGCTAGTGCTCTCGGCTGGGGGGCCACAGATTTATCTCTACAGTTGTGGAGGTAGATGGAAAACTGAAGAGCAAGTGTTGCTCCGAAAGTATGGTATTAACTATTTGGAGTTATTCGGGGCCTTTTATGGGCTTAAAGCATATTGTTCTGTTAAACAATGTCTGCATGTATTAATACAATTAGACAATAAAACTCGGCTGTGGTTTTTACCATACTCACATGGGGGGAGTTAGATCAGTATCATGTGATTGTCTGGTCAATGAGATATGGCAATGGTGTATTGATCGGCAGATATGGATTTTCAGCAAGCTATATTTCCAGGTAAAGACAATGTTGGTAGCAGATGGAAGGTCCAGGATTTTTAAAGATAATACGGAATGGATGCTTAAGCCAGCAATATTTAAGAATATTTGTTTAAACGATTTGGATTGCCATAAATTGATTTGTTTGCATCCAGGCTTAATCATCAATTGCCTCATTATGTGTCTTGGGAACACGATCCGGACGCAGTTGCAGTAGATGCATTTTCATTACACTGGGGAAAAATGTCTCTTTTATGCTTTTCCACCATTTGCTCTGATCCAGAGATGCTTGAAGAAAATAGAGCAAAGATTCAGCTTCCGGATTGTTGGTGTGCCAAATTGGCCAACTCAACCTTGGTTCCCAGTTATGCTAAATATGATTAAAGAACCATATATGCAGATTCCTAACTGTAGTGATATCTTGACTAATCCAGTAACAAATGAAGGTTACCCATTATATGCATATATAGAATTTGTTAATCTGCAGGTTTTGACCAGACCACTACAGGAACTGGGATTGTCGGACCAAACTTTGACAGTTTTATTGGTGCATCATGGCGACATAGCACACAGAAACAATATATGACACATATTAAGAAATGGGAAGAATTTTGCACACAGTCAAATATTTCTGATGAATCTGTGAATGTTACTCATGTTTTGGAATTCCTTGCCAATTTGCACTTTGGGCAACATTTAAGTTACAGTGCCATTAACACTGCACGCTGTGCCTTGTCGTCCTATTTTAGGACTTATGATTGTGAGAAAGTCAATTGGGTCGCATCCAGTTAATATCACGATATCATGAAAGGAATTTTTCCACATGAATCCGCCAAAACCTAGATATACAGAGATTTGGGATGTGAGGCATAGTTCTTGCCTACTTAGAGAATGGACGCCAATTGAAGTGGTTGACATTGGATAGTTAACATTGAAATTGGTCATGTTAATGGCACTGGTCTACAGCCCAAAGAGTGCAAACTTTACAAATGTTGCGTTTAGACTGTATGCATGTGACTACAGATACGTTGTATTCTATGTTTACGATCTGATCAAACAAAGTAGACCAGGGAGATCTGAACAAAGGTAACCTTTCAAGCTTTTCATATTGAGCCCTGCTTTGGTGTGTGGTTAGACATTTGAACCATATATATTAAAATTACGGACACTTTTCGATGAAACGAAAAGACATTGCTGCTTACGCACAAAAATGCCACACACAAAAGCTTCAGTTCAAAACTAACTCAAAATGGTGTTTGAAACAGGTGTTGGTTTTAGCGGGAGTAGACACTGATGTCTTCAAATCTCACTCCAACCAGGGGCGGCAGCTACGTCCGACGACCGCGGCGAAGGGGCGGGACGTACCTCTCGAGCATATTTTAAAAATCGCAGGGTGGAGTAAAGAAGAAACTTTTTCAAAGTTCTACAACAAACCTGTTTCACACTATGACAAGCTTTGGACACGCGGTGTTGGGAGCCTATAAATCACCTGCTTTGTTTGCTATTAATGCTATAATCATAGTTGTGTAGTCACTGATATCTTTTTGTCACTTGTAATCAATTTTTCCCTCAAATATAAGATGAGGGTATTATATGGTCTTTCAACCATTAAAAAATTTAATTGTGAAAAAGATCTAACTTTTGTCTGCTTTCTCATGTATGTGTTTACTTAGCCGGACTGTCGTACGGATTAATTCTACGACATAAAAAACACAGAAATAGGCTTTAAAACTCTTCACGTAGTCACTCTCACGTGACTCCGAAGTAAAATAGAAGATTAAACGAGAAACTCACCCTGTTCGAAGTTTGGATCGTTATTTTACGAGGAGTTTACGATGAGGGATTACGTGCCCTCCCACTCCCACGCCTCGTAAAATAAATGATCAAATGGTGGTTCTAAGTCTTTTTTTATGGGCCTTACTATGTTACTCCGACTTTGGTGTTCTGTGTTTTTCATGCCGTTGCTTTGAAGTATGCCGTTACCAGCGGGAGCGGGCTCTTCTTCACGTAATCCCTCATCGTAACTCCTCGTAAAATAACGATCAAACTTCGAACAGGTGAGTTCTCGTTAATCTTACTATTTTAGTGGATTTAGGGCCAAGCTCATAATGTGCTGTTTTACAAATCTTGCTTTTTCTCCACTTCTTGACCCAATATTCCATCCATTTGTCCCCTCAAATCTTCTATTTGCTTATAAGTTCTCTGGTCCTTATCATTTTTGTACTTCTGTTCTAAATCCTTCAGGTCTGTTATTAACTTATTATATGTTTTCATTCTGGCCTTTTTAATATGTGATGCCCTCGCTATTAACCTACCTTGTATTACAGCCTTCAATGAGTCCCATAGTATGGATGGTCCACCTCCCCATTGTCATTCTCCTCTAGATAAGTTTTGATTTCCAATTTAATATCATTAACAGTTGTTTTATCATTCAGTATTCCAACATTTAATCGCCACACTGTGTTTTTCAAAGCTAAAAAATGGTCAATGCTTGAGTGGCCAAGTCAATCACCCGATCTGAACCCAATTGAACATGCCTTTTATATGCTGAAGAGAAAACTGAAGGAGACTAGCCCCCAAAACAAGCATCAACTAAAGTTTGCTGCAATACAGGCCTGGCAGAGCATCACCAGAGAAGATACCCAGCAACTGCTGATGTCCATGAATCGCAGACTTCAAGCAGTCATTGCATGCAAAGGATATGCAACAAAATACTAAACATGACTACTTTAATTTACATGACATTGCAGTGTCCCAACATTATGGTGCGCTGAAATGGGTAGCTATGAATATACACTGCAGTAATTTCTACATGGTGAAACCAAATTGTATAAAAATGAGCTGGGGGTTAGTGTTAGGTGTGAGGAGGATCCTAGGTGTCTGCAAGGTGACTATGATAGGCTGGGTGAGTGGGCAAATGCATGGCAGATGCAGTATAATGTGGATAAATGTGAGGTTATCCACTTTGGTGGCAAAAACAGGAGGGTAGACTATTACCTGAATGGTGGCAGATTAGGAAAAGGGGAGCTGCAACGAGACCTGGGTGTCATGGTACACCAGTCATCAAAAGTATGCATGCAGGTGCAGCAGGCAGTGAAGAATGCAAATGATATGTTAGCATTCATAGCAAAAGGATTTGAGTATAGGAGCAGGGAGGTTCTACTGCAGTTGTACAGGGTTTTGGTGAGACCACACCTGGAGTATTGTGTACAGTTTTGGTCTCCAAATCTGAGGATATACACTCTTGCCATAGAGGGGGTACAGAGAAGGTTCACCAGACTGATTCCTGGGATGTCAGGACTTTCATATGAGGAAAGACTGGATAGACTCGGCTTGTACCCGATAGAATTTAGAAGATTGAGGGGGGATCTTATAGAAACTTACAAAATTCTTAAGGGGTTGGAAAGGCTAAATTCAGGAAGATTGTTCCCAATGTTGGGGAGGTCCAGAACAAGGGGTCACATTCTAAGGATAAGGGGGAATTCCTTTAGGACCGAGATGAGGAAAACATTTTTCACTTAGAGACTGGTGAGCCTCTGGAATTCTCTGCCACAGTAGGTAGCTGAGGGTTCATTGGCTATATTTAAGAGGGAGTTAGATGTGGCCCTTGTGGCTAAAGGGATCAGGGGGTATGGAGAGAAGGCAGGTACAGGATACTGAGTTGGATAATCAGCCATGATCACATTGAATGGTGGTGCAGGCTTGAAGGGCCGAAAGGCCTACTCCTGCACCCATTTTCTGTATTTCTTTGTTTCTATGACCTGGATTTAAATCTGACAATGTGTACTTTAACCACATGTGAGTTTTTCTATTGCACATCTCAAATTGTGGAGTACAGAGGCAAATAAATAAATGATGGGTCTTTGTCCCAACCATTATGGAGGCCCTGTATTTCACTGGAATACAACGTGGCTCCAGCAGGTTACCGAGCAACATTCCTTGTTTAATGCAGCCGGAGTCTTGCGGACGTCCAAGGGCGGAGAGCGAGATCCCACCCTTCGGAGTTGAGGGGGAATGGCCGGGGGATGGGAAGTGGTGACTCCGGATTGATCCTGGCGCCCTTCGCCAGCGAGAAGACAGAGGAATGACGAAGAGATGGCCCACAAGGAGGAGGGGGGCTGTCGACGATGGGTCAGCTCGGACCTTGCATACCCCCATCCCAAGAATGGACACTGGTTATGACGTGAGCGGCAGGACAAAGTGTGAATTGGTCTGATGCCCTGTCCATCAGCGACAAAGGTCAGTGATTGGTCCATCACATCACCGGCAGGGGGTGGGGGAGACGAGACTTCCGCTTGAGCTTGCGCTTGGAACATTGTGGCGGCGGCGGCAGTGACTCCATGATGCTGCCTTCAAGATCAAGTCTTTCCTTATAACACAAACACTCACTACAGCACCAATAAACAGTTTGTTAAAGAAGGAACTGCAGATGCTGGAGAATCGAGGGTACACAAAACAAGGCTGGAGAAACTCAGCGGGTGCAGCAGCATCTAAGGAGCGAAGGAGATAGGCGACGTTTCTGGTCGAGACCCTTCTTCAGACTGGTCAGGGATCAGGGAAACGAGAGATATAGACGGTGATGTAGAGAAGTAAAGAACAATGAATGAAAGATATGCAAAAAAGTATCGATGATAAAGGGAACAAGCCATTGTAAGCTGTTTGTGGTGTGAAAATGAGAAGCTAGTGCGACTAGGGTGGGTGAGAGCGATAGAGAGAGGGAATGCCAGGGCCCGAGGGCTGAGGGAGAGGTGGGAAGGAGAGGAGACAGCAAGGGTTAACAGAATTGAGAAAAGAAAAAAAAAATTCAATGTTCAAGCCCAGAGGATGCAGACTCCCCAAGCGGAATATGAGGTGCTGTTCCTCCAACTTGCGGTGTTGCTCACTCTGGCCGTGGAGGAGGCCCAGGACCGAGAGGTCGGATACGGAATAGGAGGGGGAGTTGAAGTGCTGAGCCACCGGGAGGTCGGCTTGGTTATTGCGGACCGAGCGGAGGTGTTCGGCGAAACACCAAAAAACATCCTTGTGAATATTTTCACCACTCACTGCTTCTAACAATGAATGATTCTTGTAGTTGAGCTGTGGCCAGAATTGCAGCACACACACTGACACACACACTCAACGCACAAACTCACACAACACACACTCACTCACACACACGCACACACAGACACTGGCACACACTGAAACACACACACTGACACACACTAACACACACACATACGCACTCACACACAACACACTCACACACCACACTCACGCACACGCACACGCTCACACAACACACTCACGCACACACACACACACCGACACTGACACACGCTACACACACACACATACACACTCACACACAATACACTCACACACACACACACACTCAACACAACACACACACACTCACACACAACACACGCACACGCACTCACACAACACACACTCACACAACACGCACTCACGCACACACACACACACTGCACACAACACATACTCACGCACACACACACAAACCTCGCACACAACAATCGCACAACTGACACACACTCAGCGCACACATGCATCACATTACACTCACACACATGCACACACACACACTCACGCACACACATCACGGGGCACACAACACTCACGCACAAACACACAGAACACTCGCACACACGCGCGCACACACACTCACTCACACTCACGCACACACACACAATCATGCACATACACTCACACACGCACATAACTTCACACACACACACACACATGCACATACACTCACACACGCACACAATACACACACAACACCACACACACAAACCTCACACACAACTCTCACACACACAAACCTCTCCACACACACCCACAGCACGCGCACACACACAACACCCACTCCCCAAGTATTGCCCCAAAACAACGCACACACACACAACACGAACACACACACACACACACACACGCCAACATATTTTGTACATCAGCGCCAACATGATGTCCCTGCTAAACACTTGGTACTCAATTGCTCTGACTGATAAATGGCGAGCAAGCTTGGACCAACTGCTGCTGCTTCTTCATCACCGTCTGTCTATCTGTGTGTTATCACTTTCAGAGAATGATGCTCTCGTTCCCTCTCTCCCCCTCTCTTTCTCTCAGTAAGTTTTGTAGATACCAGCAGCAGCAGCAGCAACATTGGTGATATACAGGATTTTAAAAGCGACTGACTCACTGAAAATTACAGCAGGGTCCACATCAACTGGAAATGTGTTGGGCCAAGGAATGACAGATTGAATTTAACTTGGACGAGCGCAGAGTGGGGAAGTTAAAATCAGTGCAGCAGCAGCAGCACTTCCACTGTAAATGGCAAGCTAGAGCCCAGAGAATGTTGGTAGGAGGACAGGGAGACGGCCGAAAGTACAGTTCATGATTGTCTGAAAGCGGTAACACAGATAACAGACAGACAGGGGGATCAAGAAACAGTTTTGTCAAGCTTGTCTTCATCAGTCAGAGCATTGAGTACAAGACTTGGACATCATGTTAGAGCTGGACAAAAAAATGTTGGTAAGGCAACACTTGGAGTGTTGGGAGGAGAGAGAGGGGGGGAGAGGGGGGGAAAGAGAGCGAGGGGAGGGAGAGAGGGGGAGGGAGGGGGAGGAGGGAGGGGGAGGAGAGAGAGAGAAGTGAGGGGGAGGAGAGAGAGAGGGGGAGATAACCTTACGGGGTTTGCCTAGTTTCTATCGTGATGTGCTAAGAGTGAGGAGTTTGGTTGTTTTCAGCCAGTGTGTTGCTCCACAGGGGGAGGGGGGTGTTGGGGCTGCGAGGGTGGCCAGTCCTCACCCTGCCATGGTGGGTGTTGAGGAGAGGCGTGAGCTTGGAGTGGTTCTGACTGAGCTTATCCCTGCTGGGCCGGATTTACTCATCGGGTCCAGGCTCCGGGATATTTCCCAGGCGCCGGACTCACACAACATGAGGCACCATTCCGAGATGCCCAGTGTGCCATTTCATGATGCGGAGAGACGCATACTGTACAAAATGCTCCTGCACCTTCTGCACCACGTTGCTTTTTGTCTTCCGTCCATACACGCCTTGGCGGTCCGTGTTACCACCGGAAGGCGGGGCGGTCCCCAGTGGAGAGTCGTCCCTCTTTACATTGTGGACCGGGTGTGCCCAGACCCGTGGTGTGTAATAAACGTTCGAGTCGGTTCACGGGCTCGCCGGCCGCCTGTATTTTCTGCGGCGAGGTAGAGACCGTGTTCCACGTGCATATGGAGTGTGTGAGGTTGCTGCCCCTGTACCAATATCTGAGGGGGCTGCTTCTCAAGTTCTGGTTGCATTTTATTCCCACGATCCTGGTGTTTGGGCTTTTGCTATGAATGCTAACATACCATTCGCTTTCTTCACTGCCTGCTGCACCTGCATGCCTACGTTCAATGACGGGTGTACCATGACACCCAGGTCTCGTTGCATCTCCCCTTTTCCTAATCGGCCACCATTCAGATAATAGTCTACTTTCTGTTTTTGCCACCACAGTGGATAACCTCACATTTATCCACATTATACTGCATCTGCCATGCATTTGCCCACTCACCCAGCTTATCCAAGTCATCTTGCAGCCTCCTAGCATCTTCGTCACTGCTAACACTGCCCCCCCAGCTTCGTGTCATCCACAAACTTGGAGATGTTGCATTCAATTCCCTTGTCCAAATCATTAATATGTATTGTAAATAGCTGGGTCCCAGCACCGAGCCTTGTGGTACCCCACTAGTCACTGCCTGCCATTCTAAAAATGACCCGTTTACTCCTACTCTTTGCTTCCTGTCTGCCAGCCAGTTCTCTATCCACATCAATAGTGAACCTCCATAGTCATAAGATGCAAGACCCAAAAATAAATATAGGGAATGAGGGAATAACGTTTTGTAGTTGGAACGTTAAAGGTATTAATGAACCGATTAAGAGAGGAAAAGTTTTTGCACATTTAAAGGCAAATAAAGCTGATGTGATATTTATTCAAGAAACACATCTAACAAAAGATGCTGAACATAGATTGAAAGCTAAATGGATAGATAAAATGTATCACTCTCCTATTTACACATAAATCAAGAGAGGTGTAGCAATTATTATTTCGTAAAGGTATTTTATTTAAACATGGAACATCAACTATAAACTGATAAAGATGGAAGATAATATTATCGTCATAGGAGAATTTAAATACACAAAAAATTATTTTCGTTAATGTAATATGGACCAAATTTTGATAGCCATTGTATTTTTTAAGAAGGTATTTAATAATATTCCGGAATTAGCACAACATAATCTAATAATTGGAGGTGACTTTAATTGTACACTAGATCCATACTTAGATAGATCTACAAGGCAAAGTTGAAAGTTAAATCACACTCTAGCTGATTTATTAAATGCATATATGGAAACTACTAATATCAAAGATGTTTGGAGAATTGAAAACCCTACTGGACAAGAAATACTCTTTTTACTATCGTCAAGTGCATAAAACCTACTCAAGAATAGATTATTTTGTTGGTGGACGCTAAACTTATCTCGCTTACTTATAAATCCCAATATCATAATTTCATAATGTCTGATCATGCACCATTAACATTCAAGATCAAAATCAATGGTAAACTACAAAAATCAGAACAGTGGAGATTTAACCCACAAATATTAGAAAATAAAATTACCCAGGAATATATTACAGAACAAATTAAGATTTTTTTCGAAATAAATGATAAACCGGAAATATCTTGTTCCGTATTATGGGAAACATTTAAAGCATATCTCCGGGGAATCATGATTTCATCTCAAGCATTTTATAATAAAAAAGAAACGTAAGGTGCAGCAAGATTTGGAAAAAAAAAGGAGATTAAACAATTAGAAATACAGGAATGCAATGAATCCAACTCCTATATTACATAATAAAATTGCAGCATTGAATATAAATTAAACAAAATATTTACAGACCAAGTCGTTAAATTTTATCAACATACTAAACAATTCAAGTTTGAATTCGGTGATAAAACTCAAAGATTACTGGCTCGTCAACTAAGGAAAATGGAAGCTGAAAAAATAATTCATAGGATTAAATCACATAAAGGCGAACTGTTTAACACAGCCTAAAGATATTAATGAACGAATTATGCAATATTATAAAAACTTATACACTGCGAAAACAACAGATAATAAAATAGGAATTGAAGCATTTAAAAAAAAATGTAACTTGAAAGGATTGGATTCACAAAATATAGAGTTATTGAATGCCGATATTACGATAAAAGAAATCCAAGAATCTATCAGATTACTAAAAAAGGGTAAAACACCGGGACCAGACAGCATTGGCTTGGAAGTTTTTATAAAGTATTTTATGATCAATTGTACCACGTTTGAAATTACTATATATTCATATATATACACAGCAAAAACTACCAGAAACATTAAATGAATCTATTATACACTTTTACCCAAAATAAACAAAGACTTGGATGAACCAGGATCATTTAGAGCAATAGCTCTTCTAAATACCGATCAAAAGATATTAACTAAAATATTAGCACAAAGGTTAAGTTTAGTTGTTACTAAATTAGTTCACCCTGATCAAACAGGGATTTATACCAAAACGATACTCTTCGTATAATTTGAGATGGTTATCAATATTATATAACTCGAAAAGAGATATTAATAAAGACCTAGTATAGTTATTTTCGTTAGATGCAGAAAGCCTTTGATCAAGTGGAATGGCCTTACTTGTTCTCTGTTATGGAAGCTTTTCAACTGGAGAAAAGTTTATTAACTAGATCAAATTGCAAATATACAAATCCTGAGCCAGCTCGAATAATAACAAATCAAATGTTATCACCTAAAATTCAATTTATCTCGGTTTTGCAAGACAAGGATTGTCCTTTATCCCCTTTAGTTGTTTGCATTGGCAATAGAACCGTTAGCCCTGATGGTGAGATCACATCCGGAAAATATATGGATACGATACTAGAGACACTAAAAATAAAATCTCTCTATATGCGGATGATGTGCTACTTTACATCACAAAACCAGAAACTAGTATCCGTAATTTGTTAAAATTAATAACTGAATTTGGATCCTATTCAGGATATAGTATTAACTGGAATAAAAGTGAACTTATGCCATTAACGGTAAACAATTTACATATATTACAACAATTCCCTTTTAAGATAACAAATGAAAAATTTAACTATCTTGGAATCTTTGTAACAAAAAGATTTGACTCCATATTTAAAGCTAACTTTCCACTATTATTGAACAAATTAAATAAGAATATTATATATTGGAAAACTTTACCTATATCGATGATAGGCAAAATTAATATAATAAAAATGGTGTTTCTTCCACAATTATTAAACCTTTTCCAATCAATCCCGATATACCTCCCTAAAAATGTCTTTAAAAAGGTGGACTCCTTAGTCACTAACTTCATTTGGGATTATAAGTGCCATAGAATAAATAAAAAACATTTTATGTAAACCAAAAAATAAATGGAGGTCTAGCTCTACCAAATTTTATGTTTTATTACTGGCAGTTAACATTAAAAATATGAATTTTTGGTTAGAAGAAATAGATAATCAACCAACTTGGTTAAATATGGAAAAAGAAGATTGTTCTCCTTTTGAAAATTAGTTCTATAATATTCGCTAATGCTAATTTAGCTAAGAAAACATATAGTTGATAACCCAATATTAGGAAGTGGAATATGTATTTGGAAACAAATAAAGAAAACATTAAAATTAAAATCTATACCACTATCTCTTACCATTGTAAATAATGTTACGTTTAAAACCTTCAATGATGGATAAAGCTTTTTCACAATGGAAAAATAATGGAATTATTAAGATTGGGGATCTCTATAGGGAAAACTCCTTCCTTTCATTTCAAGACATACAACAAATTTATGGACTACAATCTAAAGAGTAACTTTAGATACTTACAAATTAGAGATTATGTTAAAGCAAATACGCAAGAACTCAGAAATAGAAAGATAGAAATATTAGATGAATGTTTGAATAAACATCCGAATACAGAAAAAATGATTTCATATATATATATAACATCTTATTGGAAGGTGATGTTCCATCAACAGAAATACATAGACAATCGTGGGAAAATGAATTGTCAAACTATTAGACCAGAAATATTGGATGATAGTTTACAACATATACATCATGTTTCGCTAAATGCTAAACACTCTCTTATACAGTTTAAAATATTACATAGATTATATTATTCAAAAACCAAATTACATAATGTGTTCCCAAAAGTATCTCCTATATGTGATAAATGTCAACATATAGAAGCCAATCTGGCACACTCATTTATAAATTGTATAAAAATTACAAAATGCTGGATTGAAATATTTAGGATAATTTCGAATGTTGTTAATATATCTTTTGACACCCGATTCAAAGCTAATAATACTAGGAATATTGGAAACAGAACAAATAGTAACAACAAACCAGAGAATTTTTATTGATTATGGGTTAATAATTGGGAAAAAAATAATATTAAAATTTTGGAAAGGCCCTACATCCCCTACAATCAAAATGTGGAATACAGAAATGTCGGAGACTCTTCATCTGGAGAGATTGAGGCTTGTCTTAATGGACAGGTTAGATCTCTTCAGAGGGATATGGTCTCCATATAGTGAATATTTGCAGAGTCATAATGGATCGGTACGAGGGCTTGACTGAGGCCTGAATATTAGAATGGATGAAGAAAGAAATATAATAAATCATGCCTATATCTCCAAAGACGGAATAACGATTAATACTCCATTCGTTTTCATATTTTTTTCATTATTTATCTCTATCTTTTCTTACTTTATAAAAAATAATTAAAAAAGTGTATAGAAGCATATAGACCTAAATCTCAATATTAGTAATAATATTAACATTATTAATATTACGAAAGTATTTAATGATGTATTTTCGTTTATGTAAAATATTGCAATTTTCATACATATGTTTCTATAATAAAAAATATTCATCAAAAAAAAAAATACTGAACCCCCAATACCGTGTGCTTTAAGTTTGTATACTAATCTCTTATGTGGGACCTTGTCGAAAGCCTTCTGAAAGTCCAGATATAACACATCCACTGGTTCCCCCTTATCCACTCTACTAGTTACATCCTCGAAAAATTCTATAAGATTCGTCAGACATGATCTACCTTTCGTAAATCCGTGCTGACATTTCCCAATGATTTCACCACTTTCCAAATGTGCTGCTATCCCATCTTTAATAACTGACTGCTAGTTTCCCCACTACTGATGTTAGACTAACTGGTCTGTAATCCCCCATTCTTTCTCTCCCTCCCTTTTTAAAAAGTGGGGTTACAATAGCTACCCTCCAATCCTCAGGAACTATTCCAGAGTCTAAAGAGGTTTGAAACATTATCACTAATGCATCCACTATTTCTGAGGCTACTTCCTTAAGTACTCTGGGATGCAGACTATCTGGCCCTGGGGATTTATCGGCCTTCAATCCATTCAATTTACCCAACACCACTTCACGGCTAACCTGGATTTCACTCAGTTCCTCCATCTCAGGACCTTGAGTGATGATGCCATAATGCCACTCACAGTCCACCAATCACAAGCTGCCGAGTGCGACAATGACATCACAACGGTATGTGGCATCGATAACCACAGCAGCAGAGGTTGAGAGAGAGATAGGGAGTGAGAGATAGATAGTGAGATATAGAGATAGACACAGAGAGAGATAGAGAGAGAGATAGTAAGATAGAAATATAGCGAGATCTAGAGGGATAGAGAGAGAGAAAGAGAGACAGAGAGGGAGAGATAGAGAGAGAGATAGAGAATATATAGAGTATATATATATATATATATATGTATATATATATATATTTATATATATATAATATATATATATATATATATATATATATATATAGAGAGAGAGAGAGAGAGAGAGAGAGAGAGAGAGAGAGAGACAGAGAGAGAGAGAGAGAGAGAGAATATATATATAGGGAGAGAAATAGAGAGAGATATAGATATAGAGAGGGAGAGAGGTAGAGAGAGATAGATAGAGAGTAGGGAGAGATCGAGAGAGAGAGAGACAGAGAGACAGAGAGAGAGAGAGAGAGAGAGAGAGCCTGTATTTTCTGTGGCGAGGTAGAGACTGTGTTCCACATGTACATGGAATGTGTGAGGTTGCTGCCCATGTACCAATATCTGAAGGGGCTACTCCTCAAGTTCTGGTTGCATTTTATTCCCACGATCCTGGTGTTTGGGCACAAGGCAGGTAGTGGGGAGGGCCAGCCTCGGCCCTGCTCCCCTTAGCTCCACCCGCTGGTCCCGCTCACTCCCCTCGCCCCCACCCGCTGGCCTCGGCCCCGCCACGCCTCCCGTGAGGGCTACGGGTTAGTGGTGCAATATTGCGTTGTGGAACGGGCTGCGTTGGGGGACCACGCCTCCCGTGTGACAGGGACCCAATGGGTCTGCACTTGCTCTAGTTATTCCTATTTTTTGTTATTTTGGGGGAAGTTCACCCCTTTTTATCTCACTTTTATTTTTGTTACTATTTTCATTTTGTTTTGCTTTTGTTTTGGGCGACGTTTTGATTTTGTTTTTCAGTGAGTCGAGCAAGCTGCTCACCTTAACTGGGCTGGTGGGCACCTGGGATCTGGATGGTGTGCAGGTAGAAATTAGTTTACCTTGGGCATAGATTCTGCGGGCCGAAGGGCCGCCTCCTGTTTACTGCTCTGGGTTGTGTGTTTTGTTTTTGTTTTGTAAAGGGTGCAGGAGTTGGCCATTCGGCCCTTCGAGCCAGCACCACCATTCATTTTGATCATGGGGGGAGGGGTGGTGTGGGATTGTGGGCGCCCATTCCAGGTGGGGCAAGAAGGGGGGGGGGGGAGGGTTGCGAGGAGAAGTGTCATATCTAGCTCTGATTTAATTTAATACATTTTGTTCTTGGCTTTGATAGCAATTGATTTCTATTTAACTACAGAGTTCCAATGTCTATGTGAAAAATATGTTTTAGAAATGATTGCTTATACCTTAGATAATTCGTACAGAGTTCTGCCAGTAAATGGATATGTTAAAGAAAAACAGGTGCGAGAAACATCGAAACAAAACGATGATTGCTGCACAGTGGATCATTTAGCCTCAGTGGACTCTCCACTAATGTGCTGAGTGGATCCATTCAATATTTTCTATGTTCAACATCTGTCAGCCTTGGTAGAACACACCTGCCTTTGAAAATCAATAATACACATAAGACAGACAGACAGACAGACAGACAGACAGACAGACAGGCAGACCGAGTTCCTCCCACACTGTTGAGTTCATTGGTCAGCAAGCTTTCGCCATTCTGTGCGGTCATGTGCAACGTCTTCCACCCTCGATAGGTTCGCGTCCCGGACTTCCAAATCCTTCTGGAATGTTCGCCTCCATATGAGTTTTGGTCGGCCTCTTTTCCTTCTTCCATCAGCTTGTCATTGCTATCTTAGCCGCACGTTCTGGTGACATTCTGAGTACATGTCCTGCAGATTTCACCCTGCGTACCTCTATGTCCTGGCTGCGAGGCTTTGTTGCCGTTTCCCGGTAGACAAGTGCATTCTCAGGTGTCTGTCCTTTGAGAACCACCAACTTACAAAAGGTACAGCTGTATCAATTGCTGAACTGAAGTATGGGCAATCAGTGATGGTATTGCCAGCATAAATATTGACTGGGAATTAATTATTTAAAATGTAAAAATTATTAAAAAATATGTATATTTCTGTCTTTGTAAACGCAGTGCAAAGGAAGAAATGAATAGACAAAACACAAGTAGACTATCGCAAATCATGAACTTGGTGGGTAATGATATAGATACACAAATTGTTTAATATCAATCCATTTGAATAATATTCATATCAATTTCTAAACTGAAGTTTTCAGTTAAAGTTAACATCATTTATTAATTCTAAACTAATGGTATCTATAATATAACACAGGTAAAGTTCACAAGTTATAGTAGAATTGGGCCATTGGCTCAACTGCCATTCAATCATGGCTGATCTCTGCCTCCTAATCCCATTTTCCTGCCTTCTCCCATAACACTTGACATATATTCTAATCAAGAATTTGTCCATCTCTGCCTTAAATATATCCACTGACTTGGCCTCCACAGCCCTTTGTGGCAATGAGTTTTACTGATTAAATACCATCTGACTAAAGACATTCTTCCTCACTTCTACCTCCTCTTTCTAAAAGAGCA
Source organism: Okamejei kenojei (assembly GCA_035221665.1). NCBI lineage: Eukaryota > Metazoa > Chordata > Chondrichthyes > Rajiformes > Rajidae > Okamejei > Okamejei kenojei. The sequence goes on along the minus strand of JAVHYY010000990.1, from coordinate 26,494 downwards.
CCCTTTAATTCTGAGACTATGATCTCTGGTCCTAGACTCTCCCACCATTGGAAACATCCTATAGCCTGGGACTGGATGTCAATATCCTGACAGGCATTGGGAGGATGCTACTAGCTGGAGACAGACAGAGCAAAACTCTGGGAACAGGTGAACAAAGAAACACTGGGAAAATGGTCACATGATGAACATCAGGTGAGAACGGAGCTGCACGTAATTTCATTGCTCGGCAGTATGGCCATGTGAAGATAAGGTGTCTGGGAACGGCCATTTTACAAAGGAACTGTATGATGAGAATGAAAATATGAACAGGCAACATAATTAAGAACTCCCTAGTCTGATAAGGAACGAAGATGCGTTTTGTTTATTCAGCACTTGGATGAGTAACAACTTAAAATGATTGGCTTGAGAATTGTGAGAGCGCTGGGTTTGACCAAAGGCTTCCTTTAGGGGATTGAAGGAAAATTTGTATAAAAGAAGGGCGGTCCGAAACATGGGCAGTGACAACCCGGGAACAACCATCACAAGAGGGAGGGACCTGAGTTTGAAGCTGAGAGAAGACAAACTCTGTCCAATTCATTCATAGGGGCAATATCTGACTTTGTGATTTAGTTTAAGAAATGATAAGTTGAAACAGTAAAGTAAATGAGAAGTTATTAGAAGTCAAGAGTTTGCATGCATGTTTGAAGTTACTCGAGTGTTACTAAAGATTAAGTTGTACTAAACTAAATTAAACCTCGGTTTGGAGTCTTGTTCGACACGTTAGTTGACACCCTATAGAGGTATAGGATCATCAATTCTTTCCACATTCACTCTGTCTATGCCTTTCATTATTCTGTAAGTTTCAATGTGACCCCCCTCATCCTTCTAAACTCCAGCGAGCAGAGGCCCAGTACCATCATCCATGTGCTAACCCACTCATTCCTGAATCATTCTTGTAAACCTCCTCTGGACCCTCTCCAGAGCCAGCACATCCTTGCTCAGATATGGGGTACAAATTTGCTCACAGTACTGCAAATGTGGGCTGACCAGCACCTTATAGAGCCTCAGCATTACATCTCTCCTTCTAGAGCCTTCTAGAGTCTCAGCATTGCATCTCTCCTTCTAGAGTCTCAGCCTTGCATCTCTCCTTGTAGAGCCTTCCATTTCTCATTCTCACTGGCTTTTTGTTATCTCATATACCTGTATTATTTCTTTAAGACAAACTTAAAGGAATTATTTAACTTCTCTGCCATTCTCCATATTTAATTCTCCTGTCTCTGCATGTAAGGGCCCACACTTGCCATATTTAGCATTATCCTCCTGCAGTCCATTTTATGTTCACACCATTCGAGGCATAGTATGGAAACAGGCCTTTCGGCCCACCTTACCCTTGCCAAGCGAGATTTATTCTAGTCCCATTTGTTCACATTAGGCCCATAACTCTTCAAATCTTTCCTATCCACATGTGCCCATCCAAGTGTTTTTTTTAAATTATGTTATAGTACCTGTTTTAACTATCTCCTCTGGCAGCTCCTTCTAAATACACACCACCCTGTGTGTGGAAATAGGTGACCCTCTGGTTCCTCTTGCCCTCTCACCTTAAATCTATGTCCTCTGGTTCTTGATTTCCCCTACTCTGGGTAAAAGGCTGTGCATTCATCTTATCTATTCCCCTCATCATTTTGCACACCTTGTCTCGTATTCCATCTGGCATTTCTTTATCACTTCATTGGTTCCCCTTAGAGTTCTAAATGCTCCCATTCTTCAGGTCAAAATCTATTTCTGACAACATGAGCTTTTTAACACTCCCTTTATTCCTCGTGCCAGCCATGGATAATTCACTGTTTTTTGTTGGGTTTTTGTGCATTCAAATAATTGTCGTTATTGCTCTTGATGTCAGATCAAAGGGAAGATAAAGGTGCCAAAATGGAAACCTAAAATCAAGCCCTTTGAGGATGATCTAGGAGATGATGAACCTGGTGATGCAATCCCACACATTGTGCAAGGTAAATAAAAATCCTTTTGCTGTGACGTATCCATAGGAAACAACAATTTATTGGGAACTGAACATAATACCTGAAATGAAGTAGTCACCAAAAAATGCATCATTTTGAAAGCCACTTTTCCATGTTTCTCACATTTAATGATTCAATGGTACTTTATTGTCTCATGTATCTCGGTAAAGTGAAACTCATGTATTGTACACAGTTCAGTAACAATCTGGTTGTAACTGGGGCACAACCACACTAAACGACAGGAGGGTGAGATGAGTAGATCACATTGACGAACGACATGAGAGTCGCCATGTTTCCAGCCACATCTTGGGCCCTTCAGGTTCACAGTTATTAAACATGTCTCCACTTGGCCATAAAGGCACATTGTCCAGGCGGTGGCTGTAAGTTGGAGATGCAGGGGTCAGCTTGACCAGGTGATGTGTCGATGCCCTCCACCATTGCTCTGCTGTTCCGTGACGATGCAGGCTGCATCTGATCCACTCGCATGGCCAGTGGGTTGGAGTTATAGGGGTCAGCTTGACCTGGCGATGTGTACTTGCCCTCCACCATTGCTCTGCTGCTCCGTGCCTATGCAGGCTGCATCTGATCCACACGTATGGCCAGTGGGTTGGAGTTATAGGGGTCAGCTTGACCTGGCGATGTGTCGATGCCCTCCACCGTTGCTCTGCTGCTCCGTGCCGATGCAGGCTGCATCTGATCCACTCGCATGGCCATTTGGAACGGCGCCTGATCAAATTGGAATTTGGAAGGGGCAGGGATGGAGAGAGAGGGAAAGCAAGGATTATTTGAAGTCAATATTCATACCACTGACCAAGTGAAATGTGTGGTGCTGTTCCTCCAATTCGTGCTGGGCCTGACTGACATTGGAGGAGGCCCAGGCCAGAAAGGTCAGTATGGGAATGGGAGGGGGAATTAGCAAATGGGAGATCAGGTAGGTTTAGGTCGACTGAGCAGAGTCGAGGATCGAACCTGGGTCTCTGGCGTTGTGGGGCAGCAACTTTACCATCTGTACCACTGTGCCTCCCTTCTCTGTATGGCAACCCAATCACAGATTAGGCAACCGGTTTGCAGAGCCGTTACATTTATTATCCCAAGGGTGAAGTAGTATGACTATTCTCATGGAGTAGTTACGATTTTTAATGGAAAGTCTTTCATTATCTGAACTGTCAAGAAATTAATATTATTATCTATTATTAATTAAATTAATTTAGCATTAAGAAATGGAATTAGAGTCCAAATAATGTGGAGAATAATACAATATGGTAAATGCCATTAGAGCTAAATGTACAAAAGATATTTTACAAAATATGACTTACATCTTGTACTAAGATGTAAGTTGACTGGAAAAACCCAAAGCCTTGTTTTCAGAAGAATTTAGATTTGTACAATTAGTTTGTACTTTTGGTGATGATCAGAAAGTGTTATTCTTCAACTTTTAACTCGGTATATTTCTCATTTATCATTTTTTGCAGAACATATCAATCAGGATGCTTGCCAGCAATTGCCACCATTGCTGGCAAGCGCGAGAGTAACCAGTGATACCTGGGTTACATTTGTGATCGTCTGGAAGTGAACCGTTCAATCATTTGCAGGTATTCTGGCCCTTAATCTTAAACGTTGTCCCTTTCATTCTGAAATGTGTGCATCCACTTTTAGCTAAATGGGAGGGTTCAATGTGCATGCTGTTGGGTTGTAAAATACCCAAGTGGAATATAAGGTGTTCTTTCACTTTTGAGTGTGGCCTCACTCATATTGATGGATGTGGCCTAGGGTTGGATGGTCACTCAAGGAAGAGGGGGTTTAAAGAGCCTAGCACCCAGGACATCTGGCAGGCCTTGGTCGACTGAGTGCAAGTATTTGGTGGATCAGTCGCCTGATCTGCACTTGTTTTTGGTGACAGTAGGAGACCGCATCGGGAGGCTGAGTGTGGTGGATGGGGTTGGAGGACGTGCATGTGAGCCCCTGCCTCAATACACAATATCAAATAGACAACAGGTGCAGGAGAAGGCCATTAGGCCCTTCGAGCCAGCACCGCCATTCAATGTGATCATGGCTGATCATCCCCAATCAGTACCCCGTTCCTGCCTTCTCCATATATCCCCTGACTCCGCTAACTTTAAGAGCCCTACCAAGCTTTCTCTTGAATGTATCCAGAGAACCGGCCTCCACCACCCTCTGAGAAAGATAATTCCAGACACACTCTGTGTGAAAAACTCTCTGTGTGAAAAACTCTCTGTTTCCTCATCTCCGTTCTAAATGGCTTACACCTTATTCTTAAAGTGTGGCCCCTGGTTCTGGACTCGCCCAACATCAGGAACATGTTTCCTGATTTTAGCGTGCCAAAACCCTCTGTAATCTTATATTTTAAAAGATAATAATATAGTCTGGAACTGGATTATAATATAATCTCCACTGGAAGGGCATCTTGCTGTCCCTGGATGGACGTGAGTGAGGGGTATAGCACCACCTGTGGTCACAGGAGAAACTACCTGGGAGGAAGAGGATATTTGGGTGTCATTGCCTCGGGCAATCTCCCCTGCACAGGTTCCAACCTTGTAGTTGCTCAGCCCTGTACTGCTCCTTTTTATCTCCTTCCCAAATCCCCCCTCTCCCCTGCCACCTCCCTTCTCGCCTACATCTGAGGTACCTCTCGTACTCTTCAACACATCAATAACTTTCAATTCCTAGACCCCCATTCCCTCATCTTCACCATGGACCTTCAGTCCCTTTATATTTCTATTCACCACTAGGAATGTCTTTGAGCCCCCGGATTCCTCCTCCAGAGACCCATTCAGTTCCCCTCTGTTAACACTCTCCTCCACCTGGTGGAACTTGTCCTCACTCTCAACATATTTCCTTTTGACTCCTTTTACTTTCTTCCAGTTAAAGGTGTAACCATGGACAGCACCATTTAGAAACATAGAAACATAGAAAATAGGTGCAGGAGGAGGCCATTCGGCCCTTAGAGCCAGCACCGCCATTCATTGTGATCATGGCCGATCGTCCTCTATCAATAACCCGTGCCTGCCTTCTCCCCATATCCCTCGATTCCACTAGCCCCGAGAGCTCTATCTAACTCTCTCTTAAATCCATCCAGTGACTTGGCCTCCACTGGCCTCTAAGGCAGGGAATTCCATAAATTCACAATCTCTGGGTGAAAACGTTTTTTCTCACCTCAGTCTTAAATGACCTCCCTTTATTCTAAGACTGTGGCCCCTGGTTCTGGACTCACCCAACATTGGGAACATTTTTCCTGCTTCTAGCTTGTCCAGTCTTTTTATAATTTTATATGTTTCTATAAAATCCTCATCCTTCTAAACTCCAGTGAATACAAGCTTACTCTTTTCAATCTTTCCTCATATGACAGTCCCGCCATCTCAGGGATCATTCTGGTGAACCTACGCTACACTGCCTCAATCACACGGATGTCCTTCCTCAAATTAGGAGATCAAAACTGTACACAATACTCCAGATGTGGTCTCACCAGAGCCCTATACAACTGCAGAAGAACCTCTTTACTCCTGTACTGAAATCCTCTTGTTATGAAGGCCAACATTCCATTAGCTTTCTTCACTGCCTGCTGTACCTGCACGCTAACGTTCAGTGACAAGGACACCCAGATCTCACTGTACCAACCCCTTACCTAACCCAACCTCATTGAGATAATAATCTGCCCCCTTGTTTTTGGCGCCAAAGTGGATAACCTCACATTTATCTATATTGCCCCAGCAATGCATTTATTTTCATTGGTTATTAATAAACAATCCTTATTCCAAACATACACTAATGCTCCACTCTTTCCCCACTGCATCGGGGCTGCCTCCTGCACCCATACACAACTTGCTGATTTCATTAACTTTTCCAGTAACTTCCACCCTGTCCTCAAATTCACTTGGAACATCTCTGACATTGCAAGTGAAATGAATTTGCCAGCAGTGGTACAATGATAAAGACCACAGAAAAACACAATAATTTTTTTAACACAAACATCCACCACAGCATTCATCACTGTGGTGCAAGGCACAAACATTGGCCAGTCATCTTCCATTTTCCCCCGTGGTCGGGACCTCAACCCTCCGCAGTTGCCGTTGCGGGTGTCCAAAAGTTCAGATAAAGTCCAGGGAAGTCCTGAATCGGTGCTTCCCTACTGGAGACCGTGGCTTCAGGTTGGTGTAGGCTGCAGGTCGGCGGTCGAAGATTTAAAGTTCCCGCCGCGCCGCAGCCAGAAGCACCGCAGAACGCGGGGCCGGCGGTCGGAGCTCACCTCCAGGGATCCCCGCTCCTGCTGGTAAGTCCCCGAGGGCACCTGCGGTAGAAGTTGGCCGCAGACCAATTCTGGAGTATGGTGTACAATTTTGGTCGCCGTATTATACGAAAGACTTGACTAAGTGGGACCCGTTGGGTCCCAGCATCACACGGGAGGGCTGGTCACCCAACGCAATATTCCACCTCTCCACCAATTCCAATATTGCTGGCCAGTGGGGGGGACACACTTTCTGT
>JAVHYY010000990.1:0-15000 GCA_035221665.1 Okamejei kenojei | reverse complement strand
ATATTGTAAATAGCTGGGGTCCCAGCACTGAGCCTTGCGGTACCCCACTAGTCACTGCCTGCCATTCTGTAAATGACCCGTTTACTCCTACACTTTGTTTCCTGTCTGCCAGCCAGTTCTCTATCCACATCAATACTGAACCCGCAATAGCGTGTGCTTTAAGTTTGTATGCTAATCTCTTATGTGGGACCTTGTAGAAAGCCTTCTGAAAATCCATATATAACAAAATGTATATTAATGATTTGGAAGAGGGAATTAGGAGCAACACTAGCAAGTCTGCGGATGACACAAAGCTGGGTGGCAGTGTGAACTGTGAAGAGGATGTTAGGAGGTTGCAGGGTGACCTGGACAGGTTGAGTGAGTGGCCAGATGCATGACAGATGCAATGTAGTATAGATACATGTGAGGTTATCCACTTTGGCGGCAAAAACAAGGGGGCAGATTATTATCCCAATGGAGTTAGGTTAGGTAAGGGGGAGGTGCAGCGAGACCTGGGCGTCCTTGTAAAGGTTGGCATGCAGGTACAGCAGGCAGTGAGGAATCGTGTTGCACGGGGAGCCAAATGCAACGGAATTTTGTTTGGAATTGCATATATCGATGTATTTCTAAATGACAATAAAGTTTGTTTGATGATGATTTTATTGAAAACTAATGGAATGTTGACCTTCATAACAAGAGGATTTCAGTATATGAGGTTCTTCTGCAGTTGTATGAGGCTCTGGTGAGACCACATCTGGAGTATTGTGTACATTTTTGGTCTCTTAATTTGAGGAAGGACATCCTTGTGATTGAGGCAGTGCAGCGTAGGTTCACGAGATTAATCCCTGGGATGGCGGGACTGTCATATAAGGAAAGAATGAAAAAACTAGGCTTGTATTCACTGGAGTTTAGAAGGATGAGGGGGGATCTTATAGAAACATATAAAATTTTAAAAGGACTGGACAAGCTAGATGCAGGAAAAATGTTCCCAATGTTGGCCAGGTCCAGAACCAGGGGCCACAGTGTTAGAATAATGGGAGGGAAATTTAGGACTGAGGTGATAAAAAACCGTACTCTATGTTTTTCGCAGGAGTGGTCCATCTTGCTCCGCTATAGGATCTTTGCTCTTAGTGGCTCTCCCACAGAGTATCCATTCCTGCCCATTAGGTTCCCATTGTGATGAAGAACACGCAGGCATGAAAAGTGGAAAAATGATTTATTAAAGTTAAAATGTGAATAACTCTTAAAATATAAAAACAATTTAAATGTCAAAGATGAGAATTGTTAAGTTATTTCTTGTTGTTTCTCTTGTTGCTGCCCACAGGGTCTTTATGTCGCTTTGCCGTGGTCATATTTAACCAAGATAATCTGATAATATATCTCAGAAGTCATCATTCAATGAAGCACGCTTTTATATAAGCACGCATACACACACACACACACAGATCCACACACAGAGACTCGCACACACACATACTCACACACACTGACTCTCACACACACACAGACTCACTCAAACGTTTAAAGCCTCCTGTAGAGGCTGCTGCTGCTGAAGCAAAAGTCCGGTTTATATCAACGGGTCGATGGCTGAAAGGGTCAAGAGCTTCAAATTCGTGGGCGTGCACATCTCTGAAGATCTTTCCTGGTCCGAGAACACGGATGCAAATATGAAGAAAGCACATCAGCGCCTCTACTTCCTGATAAGATTACGGAGAGTCGGTTTGTCAAGGAGGACTCAAATTTCTACAGGTGCACAGTAGAGAGCATGCTGACCGGTTGCATCGTGGCTTGGTTAGGTAACCTGAGCGCCCAGAAGATGAAAAGACTACAAAAAAGTAGTAAACGCTGCCCAGGACATCATCGGCTGACCTCCCCTCCATCGAGGGGACCTATCGCATTCGCTGCCTCAAAAAGGCTGGCAGTATCACCAAGGACCTACACCATCCTGGCCACACACTCATCTCCCCGCTACCTTCAGGTGGAAGGTACAGGGGCCCGAAGACTGCAACGACCAGGTACAGGAATAGCAACTTCCCAATAGCCATCAGGCTATTAAACACGGCTCGGACAAAACTCTGAACATTAATAGCCCATTATCTGTTATTTGTACTTTATCAGTTTATTTATTCATGTGTGTATATATTTATATAATGGTATATGGACACACTGATCTGTTCTGTAGTCAATGCCTACTATGTTATGTTGTGCTGAAACAAAGTCAAGAATGTCATTGTACCATCAGGGACACATGACAATAAACTCACTTGGATTTGAACTTGAATAGTATTACTTCAATAAATACATTTTGAAAATTATGCACTTTACTTATGTTCTCTCTTCTCTTGATCGCGCTCTCTCCCCTCTCGTCTTCTCGATCTCCCTCTCTTATCAATCTCTCGATCGATCTCTCTCCCCTCTCTTCTCTCGATCTCTCTCTCCCCTCTCGATCGCTCTCTCGATCTCTCCCCTCTCGATCTCTTTCTCTCCCCTCTCGATCTTTTTCTCTCCACTCTCGATCTCTCTCTATCCCCTCTCTTCTCTCGATCTCTCTCTTATCTCCTCTCTCTCCCCTCTTGATCTCTCGTTCTCCCCTATCTTCCCTCGATCGCTCTTTTATCTCGATCTCTCTCCTCCCCCTCGATCTCTCTCTCCCCTCTCTTCTCTCGATCCCCCTCCCTTCCCTCCCTTTCTCCCTCCTCCCTCCCTCTCTCTCACCCTCCCCTCTCCTCCCTCCCCCTCCCTCCCCTCCCTCTCCCTCTCTCTCTCCCTCTCCCTCCTCTCTCCCTCCCCTCTCTCTCCTCCTTCCCTCTCTCTCTCTTCCTCCTTCCCTCTTCGACTCCACACTGATCTCCGTCCCTCTGTAGTCATCCTACTATGTTCCTTGTCCAAAAGAGGATAAAATAAATTATTTAATTGTCTTTGTAAGAAGATTTTATTAAGCTATTCTATCTTGTACCACCAACTGACAATAAACACAGCTAGGATTTGAACTTGAATAGTATTACTTCAAATAACATACATTTGTGCACTTACTTATGTTCCACTTTTTGAAGTTTTTGTACAATCTTGTGAGTAACAGTCCACTATGGCATTTTTCAAATTCAAGAATAGAAAAATGCATAACATAGTGAACAAAGAATTGCTAAAAAACTTCAAAAGTGGAACTATATTGCAGCAAAGTGCATAATTTCAAAATGTATTTATTTAAGTATATTGCTGTCATTAGTTCAAATCCTAGAATGAGTTTATTGTCAATCTTCGTGGTACAAAGATAATAAATAATTTATTTCTGACTTTTTTGGCACTAACGGAACATAGGAGGCATTGACTACAAACTCTCACCAGGGAGGGAGAGAGGGACGGGAGAGACAGAGAGGGAAGGAGAGAGAGAGGGAAGGAGGGAGAGAGAGGGGAGGGAGAGAGAGGGGAGGAGAGAGGGGAGGGAAGGAGGGAGGAGGAGAGGAGAGGGGAGGGGAGGGGGAGGGAGGAGAGGAGAGAGGGAGAGAGGAGGAGGGAGAAAGGGAGGGAAGGGAGGGGGATCGAGAGAAGAGAGGGGAGAGAGAGATCGAGGGGGAGAGAGAGATCGAGATAAAAGAGGGATCGAGGAACGATAGGGGAGAACGAGAGATCAAGAGGGGAGAGAGAGGAGATAAGAGAGAGATCGAGAGAAGAGAGGGGATAGAGAGAGATCGAGAGTGGAGAGAAAAAGATCGAGAGGGGAGAGAAAGAGATCGAGAGGGGAGAGATCGAGAGAGCGAGCGAGAGGGGAGAGAGAGATCAAGAGGGGAGAGAGATCGATAGAGAGTAAGAGAGGGAGATCGAAAGACGAGAGGGGAGAGAGCGCGATCAAGAGAAGAGAGAACATAAGTAAAGTGCATATATTTCAAAATGTATTTATTGAAGTAATACTATTCAAGTTCAAATCCAAGTGAGTTTATTGTCATGTGTCCCTGATGGTACAATGACATTCTTGACTTTGTTTCAGCACAACATAACATAGTAGGCATTGACTACAGAACAGATCAGTGTGTCCATATACCATTATATAAATATATTAACACACATGAATAAATAAACTGATAAAGTACAAATAACAGATAATGGGCTATTAATGTTCAGAGTTTGTCCGAGCCGTGTTTAATAGCCTGATGGCTATTGGGAAGTTGCTATTCCTGTACCTGGTCGTTGCAGTCTTCGGGCTCCTGTACCTTCCACCTGAAGGAAGCAGGGAGATGAGTGTGTGGCCAGGATGGTGTGGGTCCTTGGTGATACTGCCAGCCTTTTTGAGGTATCGATAGATCCCCTCGATGGAAGGGAGGTCAGAGCCGATGATGGACTGGGCAGCGTTTCGTAGTCTTTTCCTCTTCTGGGCGCTCAAGTTACTGAACCAAGCCACGATGCAACCGTTCAGCATGCTCTCTACTGTGCACCTGCAGAGGTTAGAGTCCTCCTTGACAAACCGACTCTCCGTAATCTTATCAGGAAGTAGAGGCGCTGATGTGCTTTCTTAATATTTGCATCCGTGTTCTCGGACCAGGAAAGATCTTCAGAGATGTGCACGCCCACGAATTTGAAGCTCTTGACCCTTCAGCCATCGACCCGTTGATATAAAAACCGGACTTTTGCTTCAGCAGCAGCAGCCTCTACAGGAGGCTTTTAAACGTTTGAGTGAGTCTGTGTGTGTGAGAGAGTCAATGTGTGTGAGTATGTGTGTGTGCGAGTCTCTGTGTGTGGAATCTGTGTGTGTGTAGTGTATATGCGTGCTTATATAAAAGCGTGCTTCGTTGAATGATGACTTCTGATATATTATCAGATTATCTTGGTTAAATATGACCACGGCAAAGCGACATAAAGACCACTGTGGGCAGCACAAGAGAAACAACAAGAAATAACTTTAACAATTCTCATCTTTGACATTTAAATGTTTTTTTTATAATTTTAAGAGTTATTCACATTTTAAACTTTAATAAACTCATTTTTTTTTCCACTTTTCATGCCTGCGTGTTCTTCATCACAATGGGAACCTAATGGGCAGGAATGGATACTCTGTGGGAGAGCCACTAAGAGCAAAGATCCTATAGCGGAGCAAGATGGACCCTCACTGCGAAAAACATAGAGTACGGGTTTTTTATCACCTCAGTCCTAAATTTCCCTCCCATTATTCTAACACTGTGGCCCCTGGTTCTGGACCTGGCCAACATTGGGAACATTTTTCCTGCATCTAGCTTGTCCATTCCCAGCTCTTTTAAAATTTTTATATTTTTCTATAAATCCCCCCTCATCCTTCTAAATCTCCAGTGAATACAAAGCCTAGTTTTTTCATTCTTTCCTTATTATGACAGTCCCGCCATCCCAGGATTAATCTCGTGAACCTACGCTGCACTGCCTCAATCACAAGGATGTCCTTCCTCAAATTCAGAGACCCAAAAATGTACACAATACTCAGATGTTGTCATCACCAGAGCCTCATACAACTGCAGAAGAACCTCATATACTGAAATCCTCTTGTTCTGAAGGGCAACATTCCCATTAGTTTTTCAATCAAATCATCATCAAACAAACTTTATTGTCATTTATAAATACATCGAAATATGCAATTCCAACAAAATCCCCTTGCATGTGGCTCCCCGTGCAACAACGATTCCTCACTGCCTCTGTACCTCAAGCCACCTTTACAAGGACGCCCTATCTCGCCTGCACCGCCCCCTTACCTAACCTAACCTCCATTGGGATAAAAATCTGGCCCCCTTGTTTTTTGCCGCCAAAGTGGATAACCTCACTGTAAATCTAAACTACATTGCAATCTGTCATGCACTGGCCACGCTCACCCCTCAATCTGTCCGTCACCTGCAACCTCCTAACATCCCTTCACAGTTCACACTGCCCACCCAGCTTTGTGTCATCCCGCAGACTTGCTAGTGTTGCCCTAATTCCTCTTCCAAATCATTAAGAGACATTTTGTTATATATGATTTTCAGACGGCTTCTACATAGTCCCACATAAGAGATTAGCTACAAAACCTTAATAGCACACGCTATGCGTTTCAGTAATTGAGGTGCTAGAAACGGGGCTGCGACAGGAAACAAAGAGTAGATAAACGTCATTTACAAATGCAGGCAGTGACCTATTGTGGGTACCCAAGGCACAGTGCTGGGACCCCAGCTATTTACAATATAATTAATGATCAGAGAGGAATTGAATGCACATCTCCAAGTTTGCAATACAGAAGCTGGGGTCAAGTTAGCGGAGGAGATGCTAGAGGCTACGAGTGACTTGATAGGTTGGTAGTGGGCAAATCAAGTAATGCAGTATAAATGGAGGTTATCCAATCGCAAAAACAGAGTAATTATACTAAGGTGCCATTAGAAAGGGGAGATGCTACGAAAACCTGTGCATGGTACACCATCATGAAATACAACATCACAGCTTGAAAAAGCGAATGTATGGTTTGGCATTCCCCCCCCCAATAGCAAAGGATTTGAGTACAAGAACAAGGTTTCTACTCAGTTGTAAGGGCTTGCTGAGCCACACCTTGATATCGCGTACAATTTGGTCTTCTAAACTGAGTAAAGACATTCTTGCCAAAGGATACAAAATTCACCAACTGATTCCTGGATGGCACGACTTGCTTAAAAACACGAATAGACTCGCTTCTACTCGCTGGAATTTTAGAAATAAGATCTTATAGAGACTTACAACATTCTTACTTGGAGATCGCAGAAATCCGTCCATGTTGGAACTCCAAAACAAGGGGTCACAGTTCTTAAGGATTACTTGGGGCAGTCTTTTAGGACCGAGATAGAAAATCTTTTCACACAGAGAGTGGTGATCTTGAATTCTCTGCCACAGAAAGCATTGAGGCCATTCTTACTATATTTAAGAGGAGTCAATGTGCCCTTTGGCTAAAGGGATCAGGATAGGAGAAAGGCAGTATGGATACTGAGTTGGATGATCAGCATGATCAAAATCTTGAATGCGTGCATCTCGAATCCGAATTGACCCTACCCCAGCACCTATTTTCTATATTCTATGGTAACATTTGCGCCCCAACACCAAGCACTAGGCAAAAAATTCAAAAGAAAGAGGAAAAAAATTTTAGTCAAAACATATTTCCTTTCAAAATCCCATGCTGACTTGGACGAATCCTTATTTACTGCTATCCACATCCCCATTATTTGAATCTTCAATAAAAATGACACCAGCACCCTTTTCCACCACCAAAGCCAGGCTACTGTCTTAATTCCCTTTTTTCTCCCTCGCTTCTTTCATGAAAACATTACTATCCCCAATCTACAAACGATCCTAAATCTATTAACATTGGGAAAAATTATCATATGTATATATGTATGTGATAACGCATGTATAGGTATGTGTATATATGTAATTATATGTGGTATATATATATATAATATGTGTAGCCTATTAAGTGTGTATGTATAAGCATATGCATTTATGCATATATGGGTTTTATGGTACATCATCTACTCATAAATGAGAGTAATAGTGAAGGCATTAAATCAAAGTTTCTACTGATCCATAAGGAATTTATTTATCTCCTAACCTTCCACCATATATTTATATGACTGTGTGTTTTTGTGTGCGCCCTTAGTTTTGTGAAGTGTGAGTTAAAGCTATACAAGGGAAGCAGCACAATACACTGCAAGGAAACTATCAAAGTGGGACTGGGCAGTAAAATGACGGAAATGGAACATGGGAAAAGGAGGGAGAGAGGAAGTTGAGAGAAGAGGAAAGGAAGAGAGAGGGAAGAGAGAGGAGAAGGAAGGACAGAGAAGAGAGGAAGAGAGAGAGAGGGGGAGGGAGGGGAGAGAGAGAAGAGGAGGGAGGAGAGAGGAAGGAGGAGAGATGGAAGGAGGGAGATGAAGGGAGGGAGAGAGGGAAAGGAGGGAGAGAGGGAAGAAGGGAGAGAGAGAAAGAGGGGAAGAGAGAGATCGAAAGCAGACAGAGGATAGAAGAATCGGAATCGAGAGGGGAGAGAAGATCGAGAGGGAGAGAAAGATCAAGAGGGAGAGGAAGATCGGGGGGAAGAGAGGATAGAAATGAGATCGAGAGAAGAGAGTGGAATAAAGATAGAGAGAGAGAAGAAAGAGAAATCGAAATAAAATAGAGAAATAAGAAGATGAGGGAGGGAGAGGGAGGGATGGGAGGGGGAAAGAGAGAGAGAGAGATTGAGAGTAAGAAAATCTATTTCAAATAAATATAAAATAAACTATTCTAATGCATCTTGCTCCTCTATAAACTTTGCTTGCAACTCACTCTACTATGGAGCGGATACACAGTGGGAACATCCGCCACAATGACGCCGTGACGTTTCCGTTACAACTACACACCAGTCCATTGGATTTTCGAGAGTGGTCTATCTTGCTCCTCTATAATCTTTGATGTGAGTGGTTTTGTGAAATGTTGTTTTGCTTCAGCAGCAGCCATGCAGCAGGCTTTAAAGAATTCTTTTACCACTGTAATATTCAACACCTCTAGTTATTGGGGGGGGCTTGGCATTTTTAGGATTGGTTGTGAGTGTGAGTGAATGTGTGAGTTGTGTAATGAGTGAGTGCATTGTATGAGTGAGTGATTGTGTGATGTGTGAAGTGTGTGTATTGAAGTGTGGTGTGTAGGAATGTTTGGGATGAAGGTTATATGAGTAAATGTTTATGTGTGTGAATGTGAAGAGTTTTTGTGTATAATGTTGTTATGTGTAGTGAATGGATGAATGTGTGAGTGAATGTGGTAGTGTGAGTAAATTGGGTGTTGTAATTTGACGTGTATGTTGTTGTTTGAGTAATGTGTGTTGAGAGTGAGGTGTGTGAATGTCTGGATGAAGCAGGGAATGTGTGATTGAATGTGGAATGTGTGATGTGTGTGTGTAAATGTTATTTTGTGTGTTAAATGTTATTTTGTTGTGTGAATGTTGATGTGTGAAAATGCGTTGTGTGTGGGTCATGCGTGTGTGTCATGCGTGTGTGGTGAATGCGTTGTGTGTGGAAGTGGGTTGAGTGTGTTGTGAATGTGTAGTGTGTGAGTGAGTGTGTAGTGATTGTGAGAAGGTGTAGTGAATTTGAGGGAAGTGTAGGTTGAGTGATGTGTGAGTGTGCGTGTGTTAATGGAATGTAGTGTGAGTGTGTGGGTTGGATGAATGTTAGTGTGTTGTGTTGAGTGAATGTTAGTGTGTGTGTGTGAGTGTATGTTTAATGTGTGAGTGAGTGTGAGATGAGGGTGCTGAGTGAATGTGTGAGTGAATGTGTAAGTGAGAGTAAAGAGAGTGAATGTGTGTGTGAATATTGAGAGTGAGTAATGTGATGAATGTGTGAAGAATGTGTGGAATGTTGTGCGTGAATGTGTGATGTGAGTGGATAGGCCGAATGGCCTATTCCTACCAACATATTTCCTAAGGCTTCTATGGTTCTATGATGTGAATGTGTGAGTGAATGTGTGTGTGAATGCATGAATGGTGTGTGCATGATGTGTGTGTGTGCATGAGTGTGGTGGTGTGTGTGTGTGCGCATGTGTGCGTGTGATGAATGTGTATGTGTGAGGAATGTGTATGTTGATGATGAGTATGTGTGAGTGAATTGGTGTGAGAATGTTGTGTGGTTGATGGAATGTGTAAGTGTGAGTGAATGTGTATGTTGAGTGAATTGTATGTGTGAGGAAAGTGTGAGGGAAAAGTGAGTGAATATGCGTGAATTGTGCGGAGTATGTTCTAGTGAAAGTTTGAAGAACAGTGTGAGGGAAAGAGTGAGTGAATGTGTGTGAATGTGTGTGTAATGAGTGTGTGAATGTTGTGGTGAGTGTGAATTGAATAGTAGTGTGAATGTTTTATGAAGCTATTTGGTATGTGAGTGAATGTGTGAGTGAGTGAGTGGTGAGTGCAATGTGTGAGTAACAAATAGCACAAATAATAAAGTAATTTTGTGTTCCAGATTCTTATTTGATTATAGTTTAATAGCCTGATGGCCGTCCTGGAAGAAGCTATTCCTCAATGTACTGTTACAGTTTTCAGTTTACAAAAGTCAACGAGCCTGCAGAAGTCGGCATCAGTCACTCCACAAGCCGTGACAGTCAGTCAGGTCCAAAGAGCCAATGAGTTATTATCCCAAGGCAGTAGTGAGTCCAAGTTCATGAGTAAGTCGCTCACCGCCTTCCCCGCTCAAACTGACATCCCCCACCTCATGACGCGCCCCCTCCCCTGGCTAATAGGATGGCGCCCCCTACTGAAGCCGCCCACTTCCCCTGCAGGAGGAACCCCCCCCCCCCCACCCTACTCATCAGCTCACGAGAGCCCCCGCCTGAAGCTGTGCCACCCTCCCTTGGCTCACGATTTTTACCACACCCCCCACCCCAACCCTGACAGCCCCCGCTCACAAACATGTTTTGCACAAATCTTCAGTATTCATTTTAAACAACTGAAATTGGCATTAGGCTGCTTTTTTCGACATCTTTCATGGGGGGGAGAAAAGTTAGAGGTCAAGTATTGGCTAGTGCGGAAGCCATGCCTCTGGATGCATCTACGTTAATGCTGGAAGAACCACACATTCTCATTCAGGATACCCATCCAAGTGGCAGGAATAACATTCTCGCAACATTGAGAAAACTCAAAGCGCACAATTCATGAGAAAATAAAGTCATTTTTGGATGAATGTCAAATGTGTTACGAGAGAAAGCTTTGAAGCGTGACAGAAACTCTTCAAATGTCTTCAGCAACACTACCCTTTCGCAAAGAGTGAACGGAATGGCCAGGTTCAAGTGATGTACAGCAAGGCCTCAGTGCTGACTGCCGCCCAAAAATCCATTCGGCCCACAAACTCCATACTACCCCCTGAAACCATACCTTCGCCCACAAACTCATACTAAGCGCAACAGAAAGTGTATCCCCCCCACTTGCCAGCCCCCCCCAAATATGAATTGGTGGAGAGGTGGAAATATTGCCGTTGGTGCCAACCATCCCGTGTGATGCTTGGGACCCCCCCCCCAACGGTTTCCCCACAGGTCCCAGTTCCCTCGGGACTTACCAGCAGGAACGGGATCCCTCGCGGGGATCCCTGGCGTGAGCTCCGACCGCCGCCCCGCGTTCTCGTGCTTCTGGCTGCCGCGGCGGGAACTTTAAAATCTGTCGACACCGCCGACCTGCGGCCTACAACCAACCTGAAAGCCACGGTCCTCCATAGGGAAGCAACCGATTTTTCAGGAGCATCCCTGGACTTTATCTAACTTTTGGAACACCCGCAACGGCAACTGCGGAGGGTTGAGTCCCGACCACGGGGGAAAATGGAAGATGACTGGCCAATGTTTGTGCCTTGCACCACAGTGATATGCAGTGGTGGGATGTTTGTGTTAAAAAAATTAATTGTGTTTTTTCTGTGACTTTATCATTGACCACTGCTAGCAAATTCATTTCACTTTGCAAATGTCCAAGATGTTCCAAGTGAATTTGAGGACAGGGTGGAAGGTTTGGAAAAAGTTAATGAATCCGCAAGTTGTGTATGGGTGAGAGGCTGCCCGATGCAGTGGGGAAAGAGTGAGCATTAGTGTAATGTTTGGAATATAAGAAATGTTTTATAAAAACCAATGAAAATAATGCATTGCTGGGGCAATATAAGATAAATGTGAGGTTATTATCCACTTTGGCGCCAAAACCAAGGGGCAATTATTATCTCACTGAGTTGGGTTAGGTAAGGGGTTGGTACAAGTGAGATCTGGTGTCCTTGTCACTTGAACGTTCGTGCAGGTACAGCAGCAGTGGAAGGGAAAGCTAATGAAAGTTGGCCTTCATAACAAAGGATTTCAGTACAGGAGTAAAGAGGTTCTTCTGCCGTTGTATCGCTCTGGTGAGACCACATCTGGAGTATTGTGTACATTTTTGATCTCCTAATTGAGAAGACATCCGTGTGATTGAGGCAGTGAAGCGTAGTTCATCCAGAATGATCCCTGAGATGGCGGGACAGTCATATGAGGAAAGATGAAAAGAGTAAGCTTGTATTCACTGAGTTTTAGAAGGATAGGGGGTATTCTTAAAGTAACTATAAATTATAAAAAGACTGACAAGCTAAAGCAGGAAAAATTTGTTCCCAAGGTTGGGTGAGTCCAGAACCAGGGCCACAGTCTTAGAAAAAAGGAAGGTCATTTAAGTCTGAGGTGAGAAAAAACGATTTCACCCAGAGATTGTGACTTATGATGGAATTCCCTGCCTTAGAAGGCCCGTGGAGGCAGTCAACGGATGGATTAAGAGAGAGTTTAGAAAGAGCTCTCGGTCTAATGAATCGAGGGATATGGGGAGAAGGCAGGCACGGATTATTGATAGCGGACATCGGCCATGATCAAAATGACTGGGCGGTGCTGCTCTAAGGGCCGAATGGCCTCCTCCAGCACCATTTTCTATGTTTCTATGTTCTAAATGGTGCTGTCCATGTTACACCTTTAACTGGATAAAAGTAAAAGGAGTCAAAAGGAAATATGTTTGAGAGTGAGACAAGTTTCCACCAGGTGGAGAAGTGTTAACAGAGGGAACTGAATGGGTCCTCGGATGAGATTCCGGGGGCTCAAAGACAATCCTAGTGGTTGAATAGAAATATAAAGGACTGAAGGTCCAGTGAAGATGAGGGAATGGGGGTCAAGGAATGAAAGTTTATTGATGTGTTGAAGAGTACGAGAGTACCTCAGATGTAGTCCAGAAGGGATGGCAGGGGAGGGGGGATTTGGGAAGGAATAAAAAGGACATACAGGCTGAGCAACTACAAGGTTGAACCTGTGCAGGGAATAATTGGCCCGAGCCAATGACACCCAAATTATACACTTCCTCCAGGTATTTCTCCTGTACCACAGGTGGTGCTATACCCCTTCATCAGTCCATACCAGGGACAGCAAGATGCCCTTCCAGTGGAGATTATATTATATCCAGTTACAGACTATATATTATCTTTTAAAAATATAAGATTACCAGAGGTATTTGCACGCTAAAAATCAGGAAGCATGTTCCTGATGTTGCGAGTCCAGAACCAGGGGCCACACTTTAAGTATAAGGTTAAGGCCATTTAGAACGGAGAGAGGAAACAGAGATTTTTTCCACAACAGAGGAGTTTTTTCCACACAGAGTGAGGCTGGAATTACTTCTCAGAGGGGTGTGGATGCCGTTCTCTGATACATTCAAGATAAAGCTAGGTAGGCGCTTAAATTAAGCGGAGTCAGGGGATATATGGAGAAAGGCAGGAACGGGTTTACTGATTTGGGGATGATCACCATGATCACATTGAATGGCGTGCTGGCTCGAAGGGCCTAATGGCCATCTCCTGCACCGTTGTCCTATTTGATAATGTGTAATGAGGCAGGGGCTCACATGCACGTCCTCCAACCCCATCCACCAACTCAGCCCTCCCGATCGTCTCCCTACTGTCACTAAAAACAATGCAGATCAGGGGACTGATCCACAAAAAACTTCACCTCAGTCGACCAAGGCCGCAGTATGTCCTGGGTGCTAGGCCTTTAGAACCCCCCCCTTTCCTTGAGTGACCATCCACCCTAGCCACCCCATCATATGAGTGAGGCCAACACTCAAAAGTGAAAACACCTTATTTTCCACTTGGGTATTTACAACCCAACAGCATGCACATTGAACCCTCCCATTAGCTAAAAGTGGATGCACAACATTTCAAATGAAAGGACAACGTTTTAAGATTTAAGGGCCGGAATACCTCAAATGATTGAAACGGTTCACTTACCATACTATCACAAATGTAACCAGGAATCACTGGTACTCTCGCGCTGCCCGCAATGTGCAATTGCTGCAAGCATCCTGAATTGATATGTTCTGCAAAAAATGATAAAATAGAAATATACCGAGTGTAAAGTTTGACAGAATACCATTAACACTTTCTGATCATCACCAAAATACCAACATTTGTTTCAAATCTAAATTTCTTCTGAAAACAAGGCTTGGGTTTTTTTCCAGTCACTTACATCTTAGTATAGAAGAATACGTCAAATTTTGTAAAATACTTTTGTACATTTAGCTCTATGGCATTTACCATATGGTAGTATTCTCACACATTATATGGACTCTAATTCCATTTCTTAATGCTAAATTAATTTAATTAATAATAGATAAGAATATTCAATTCTTTACATTCAATAATGAAAGACTTTCCAGTACAAACGTAACTACTCCATTGAGAATAGTCACGACTTCACCCTTGGATAATAAATGTAACGGCTCTGCAAACCGGTTTGCCTAATCTGTGATTGGGTTTTCCATCCAGAGAAGGGAGGCACAGTGGTACAGATGGTAAATTGCTGCCCCACAACGCCAGAGACCCAGTCGATCCTCGACTCTGCTCAGTCGACCTAAACCTACTGAATCTCCCATTTGCTAACACTTAATTCCCCCTCCCATTTTCCCATACTGACCTTCTGGCCTGGCCGCCTCCAATGTCATCAGGCCCAGCACGAATAGAGGACAGCACCCACTTTTCACTTGGTCAGTGATCGTATTAATAATTGACTTCATAATCCCTTGCTTTCCCTTCTCTCCATCCCTGCCCCTTCCAATTCCCATTTGATCAGGCGCCGTTCCAAAATGGCCATGCGAGTGGATCAATGCAGCCTGCATCGGCACAGAGCACAGAGCAACGGTGAGGGCTCGACACATCGCCACTCCAAGCTGACCCCCCCCTGTAACTCCAACCCACTGGCCATACGTGTGGAAGATGCAGCCTGCATAGGAACGGAGCACAGAGCAATGGTGGAGGGCAAGTAACACATCGCCCAGGTCAAGCTGACCCCTATACCTCCAACCCACTGGCCATGCGAGTGATTACGATTGCAGCCTGCATCGTCACGAACAGCAGAGCAATGGTGGAGGGCATCGAGACACATCCACCTGGTCAAGCTGACCCCTGCAACTCCAACTTACAGCCACCGCCTGGACAATGTGCCTTTAATGGCCAAGTGAGACAGGTTTAATAACTGTGAACCTGAAGGGCCCAAGAATGTGGCTTGTTAATTTAAAATTTA
>JAVHYY010000099.1:0-50000 GCA_035221665.1 Okamejei kenojei | reverse complement strand
TATAAAGACAAGAAAACGCAGATAGATTTTCTGTGTAGGTATATTAATCAGGTTCTTTGGATGGAAGAGTCGTGTATTCTCTCGGCACAATGGTCATATGTGGATTCTGCATTTTTCAAATAATTCGTCGTTGATCAATGTCTCTGTAGCCATTCATCTTTATCTTTCTCCATAGTTATCTTTAACCTTATTTTCCCTCCTATTTAGAAAACCACTCTCCCAGTTATCTAACAAATGGGCGCAATAAAATTCACCACTCCCTGAACATTTATTGCTCTCAGCTGTTTACAAGGCAAGGCAAGGCAAGGCAAATTTATTTATATAGCACCATTCGTACAAGCAGCAATTCATAGTGCTTTACAAAAGAAACAAAAGAATAACATAGTAAAAAGACAGCAGAGCAACCATACAACACAGGACAACAAAATAGCCAATAATCAAAAATTACAAAACAAGCAATAAGACAAATGCATGAATAGTAAAACAAAGTCACTAAAACAATAAAACGATTTTAAAAGCACATAAAAGGGATAAGATTAGAAGGTTGAGATTACCTGCATGTTGGGTTATGGAAAAGCTACAGTAAACAACAGTGTTTTTAGGCCTGATTTAAATGAGCTTACAGTCTGTACACACCTCAAGTGTTCAGGGAGTTTGTTCCACAGGTATGGAGCATAAAAACTGAGCGCTGCTTCGGCCTTTCTAGTTCTGACCCTGGGAACACAGAGTAAACCTGTCGCTGAAGACCTGAGGAGTCTAGGTGCCTCATATACAACAAGAAGGTCAGAGATGTATTTTGGGCCCAGACGATTCAGTGCCTTGTAGGCCAGTAACAGAATTTTAAAATCTATCCTTTTACACACAGGGAACCAGTGCAAAGATTTAAGGACAGGTGTAATGTGGTCCATTTTCTTGGTGTTGGTCAAGACTCTGGCAGCGGCATTCTGGATAAGCTGCAGTTGTTTAATTGATTTTTTACTGAGACCTGTAAAGATACCATTACAATAATCTAACCTACTGAAGATATATGCATGAACAAGTAAGTATAACAACCCCCAATGTTTATTTTAACATAGCTTGCCTATGCTGTGGAATCTAAATACCATGATAAATCTATTTATTGCCTATCCTAATGTAAGTTGCCTTCACTATGTTGGCCTCTTTTCCTATCACACTTTTCATCTTGTTCCTCACACACCATCCAATGTAATCAAAGACCTTTCCCACCACAGTCATTCCTTCTTCTCCACGCTCCCGTTGGGCAAAAGGTAGAGGAGCTTGAAAGCGCGTACCACCAGACTGAGGAACAGCTTCTTCTCCTCTGTTATCAGGCTTCTGAACAGTTCTTCCATAAGCTGTATTACCGTCTGATTCACCTCTATCCCATTGAGGACATTGACCTTTGTCTGTGGAACTGTGGTGCTACAACCTGAGAACTGTATTCTACACTCTGTATCTTCTCCTTTGGTCTTTGATTGTTCTTAAGTTCAGCTTGATTGTATTTAGAATCATAGAGTCATACAGCACGGAAACAGGACCTTCGGCCCAACTTGCCCATGTCGACCAAGATGTCCCATCTAACCTAGTCCCACCTGCCGCTGCTTGGTCCATAACCCTTTAAACCTATCCGATCCATGTGCCTGGCCAAAAGTCTCTTAAATTTAATGACAGTACCTGCCTCAACTACCTCCTCCAGCAGCTCGTTCCATATACTCACCACCCTTTGTGTGAAAAAGAGTTTGCACAACTATACAATTTATATATGATATTATCTGATTTGATTGAATAGCATGCAAAACAATGCTTCGCACTCTACCTCGGTACACATGACAATAACAAACCTAAACCTAAACAAGACTGAGATCTCCAACAATCCTTTCTATTGCACCAAACAGACTGACGTTTCTTTTGGATTATGAATTTTTCGGGATTGATGGTAAATTCAATATTCAAAATGCAACTATGTACCTAGTCACCCCTTGAGAATGCGGTGACTACTGAGTGATTTCCTCTGCCTTTTTATTATTAAGGATGCAATGGAGTTACATAATGCAAGATAAAGAGAGCAGATTTCTTCCACATTATTGAACTGGAGAATGTTTTCACAATAATTCTGTGTTTTTTATGGTCATCATCATTGCTAAGGAGGGTCGTTGCAACAAGTTCTAGATTTATTTAACCAATTTTAAATTTCACAGCCATATCACTGCGTATCACTGGATACACAAAAACTGCAGATGCTGGAATCGTGAGCAAAACACAAACTGCTGGAGGAACTGTGAAGCAGTGGTAGAACTGCTACCTCACAGTGCCAGGGCCCTAGGTTTGATCCTGACATTGGGTGCTGTCTGTGCAGAGTTTGTACATTCTCCCTGTGACTGTGGATTTTCTCCAGGTGCTCCGGTTTCCTCCCACATAACAAAGACATGCAGGTTTGTAGGTTAATTAGCTTCGATAAATGTCCCCGATGTGTAGGATGTGAAAGTGTGATAACATCGAACTAGTGAATGGATGATCAATGGTCAGTGTGGATCTGTTGAGCCAAAGGGCCTGTTTCCACTCTGTATCACTAAACTAAACTAAACTCAGAAGGTCAGGCAGCATTTGTGGAGGGAGTGGACAGATGGGTCTGAAGAATGTACAGGTGAGTCTGAAGAAGGGTCTCGACCCGAAATGTCATCTGCTCATTCCATCCACAGATGCTGCCTAACCTGGTGAGTTCATCCAGCACTTTATATCAGCCAATGCATCTACTAAACCATTTGGGTAATACACAGATTGCTTATCTGCTACAGCACTGCATCCTTCTTAATGTACTAGACATTTATCCCTCCATATCTGTCTTCATTTGGGCACCAACACAACACATTTGTATTCCCCAATTTGTGTTTTGATTTCAGGATTGAATGCATAAAGTCAATAAAACTAGTCAATTCAGGATATGTGATAATTTCACAAAGCCAAAATTATTTCCATTAACCTTTTGTGTCTTTATTTAAATATATGATTGTGGCCGAGTGCTTAATATTTGACCATACGTTTGATTTCTCAATAGATATCAATTAATACCAACAGTGTTATTTCTAAAGATTCGCAGAGACAGTTACCAAAGACCGAAATGGAAATAAAACAAATTCCTTTAGAATAACTGGTTCCTTTTAAAGAAATCTGCAGTGATTATTTGTCTCATTATGTGACTATTGATGCTATTGGTAAGAATAGCTCTTTTCAGTCCAAATAATGTACTGCAAGAACTAAATATTGATTGTGCATTTTTAACAGAACGCATCAAATTACAGTTGATTCCTATCTTCTGGGACTTCCGATCTGCCTTGTAACAATGTAAGTGATATCAATGCACAATTGATCCATAAATGTGTACCAGGCAGATTAAAGTATGAGATATTTTAATTTCCACACTGACAATTGTTTGTTTTAGTGATAAAATCAGAGTGAAACCCTTTCTTAGTTTAGAGAATCTAGTTTAGAGATACAGCGTCGAAACTGGGACAGTTTACAATTATTACCTACAAACCTATACATCTTTGGAGTGTGGGAGAAAACTGGAGCACCAGGGACCAACCCCACACAGTCACATGGAGAATGTACAAACTCCTTACAGACAGTACCTGTCGTCAGGATTGAACCCGGGTCTCTGGGCGCCGTCAGGCAACGACTCTACCGCTTTGGCACTGTACCCCTCTAATTTCCTGTTGGTCCCTGCCAGGTATTGCCCACACTCACCTCTCCCAAGCTCTGTCGAGAGTAACTACGACTCTCTTAAAACCTTAGAAGGTCTGTTGACCTGTGAGGCAGTGTATGTTGATTGACCCTGAGCCGCAACTCAATTCTGGGCTCACCCACAAAACAAAAAGGTGGGTAAATTTATTTAAGGCATTGCACCTCAGCAGAGAGAAGGTTTCACTGGTCTCAACATACTTTTTTAATGTAGTTAGGAGGAAAGCAAATGCGCTGACAATACTAAAGGAGACACCCACAGTGATAAGGATTAGAAGTGACAGAGAGAGTTAGATAGAACTCTTAAAGCGGAGTCAGGGGATATGGGGAGAAGGCAGGAATGGGGTACTGATTGTGGATGATCAGCCATGATCGAGTGAATGGCTCGAAGGGCTGAATGGCCTACTCCTGCACCTTTTGTCTA
The DNA here is from genome assembly GCA_035221665.1 of Okamejei kenojei. Lineage (NCBI taxonomy): Eukaryota > Metazoa > Chordata > Chondrichthyes > Rajiformes > Rajidae > Okamejei > Okamejei kenojei. The sequence goes on along the minus strand of JAVHYY010000099.1, from coordinate 45,838 downwards.
TTATCTATTGATGGTAACAGCATTGTCGGAACACAATTAGGAAACCAGAGTATTTTTTCTTAGAAACAATAATATGCTTCTGTACTATTTTGTTGTACTTGACTGCTATTCCAATGCAGCATATTGATATTATACAGGTATCTTTGCATTTATTTGTGTCTTATTGGAAATTTACTGCTCCTAACCATGACTTTCTAAGATATGTAAGCCACTGTGCAATTATTTCCTACTACTATAGTAGGACGGTACAGTAGCATAACTGGTAGAACTGCTGCCTCACAGTGCTGGAGACCCAGGTTTAATCCTGACCTTGGTTGCTGTTTGTGTGAAATTTGCACTTTCTCCCTGTTTCCATGCTGTATCTCTAAAGTCTAAAGTTTGTCTGTACAGAATTTGTACATTTTCCCTGTTGGGTTTCCTCCGGGTGCTGCAGTTTCCTCCTATATCCCAAAGACATGCAGGTTTGTGGCTTAATTGGCCCTCTGTGTGTTGCCTCAGGGGTGTAGGGAAAATAAGATAACATAGAACTAGAGTGAATGGGTGATCAATGGTCAGTGTGAACTTTGTGGGCCGAAGGGCCTGTTTCCAGGCTGTATTTCTAAACTAAATTATATTGATAGTGTATCTAGATAATCTAGCAGGCCCCCCCTCGGTCATGACTGACCATGGGTGATGCATCCTAGTTTGCAGGTGATGTGTGGTCGGATGCACGCCTGGGCGATGTCATATGGAGGACAAGCTGTTACCTATGCAGCACATCCCCCCTCTCCACGTCGCTGATCGATCCAAAGCAACGGCAGGGCCAGTACAGTTTGGCACCAGCGCCGTCACAGGAGCTGCCAGAGCGAGGTTGTAGACAACGACGAACTGCCTTAGGGGCTCCAACTCTGGATTTTCTTGAGGTTTACTCCTGGAGCTTTTTCCATGACTGGATATGGCCACAAGGCAGTGGAGGTTTTAAATCAGAGATTTCCCTCTCCTAGATGGACTGCCTTCCCAGGCTGACGAGCCCCATCTGGCCGAGGTTCATGGGGGCGGGGGTGGGAGCGTCTCCCTTCCCGTGCAGGTCTATAGCACCTGCTCACTGCAGGTGCTATAAATCACTGAGATATAAGGGACTACAGATGCTGGTTTACCAAACAAAAAACACAAAGTAAACACAAAACACTCAGCGGGCCACGCAGCATCTCTAGGGGACATGGATAGGTGCCAGTTATGGTTGGGACCTTTCCTCCGACTTTTGAGAAATCACTGTGGAATATTGGGACGATGCACAAAGCAGAAAATGCTGGAAAATGGTCAGGCAGCATCTGTGGAACAAGAAACAGTCTTAGAACAGTTCTCAGAACAACTGCAATCTTATTTTAGACTACAGAATCACACACTATCTCTAATTGCTACACATGTTCTGTACAGTGTCACTTGTATATTGTTCTATAAAATATGTTCCCATACTTTGTTGATTGATTCATTCATTGATTGATCGATCGATTGATTGATTGATTGATCGATCGATCGATTGATTTTGGTTGGGAGATGGAAGGAGAAAGAGAAACATTTAATTTTTCAGTTCTAAGACTGATTGGAATTCTGAAGAAGGAAGTTCCTGGAAATGAAATATTAACTGTTCCTCTCTCCACAAATGCTGGCTGCCCTGCTGAGTGTTTTGAACATTTTCTGTTTTTTTTATTACAGCCTTGAGAGACCTTTGGACTATCTATAATCAGACTTTATCTTGCAGTATATGTTATTCCCTTTATCCAGTATCTGTACGCAGCGGAAGGGGATCGCTGGTGGGCATGAACCCAGTGGGCCGTATTTCCGCACTGTAGGGCCTATTTCTCCACCTGCAATTCACACAGAGACAGACCTCAGCAATAACACGCCAGCACGACGTGGAAAAGGGCTGGTATTTTCAAGCAGCTAAACCACATCTGTAGGCAACTGGGAGAAATTATTTCCTTTGGGTTCTGTTAGCTTAAGTATGCGATGTGAGTAGTTTTAGCAAATTAAAATGTAAATTTGTGAAATTAGGACGGTTGGCATTATAGATGATAGGATGGGAGAAAATTAGAAAAGGAGATATGCGATAACACTATGAGGAATCAAAAGAATATTCATCTTTTGTCAGCTTGGCTCAGAGTTTTAAATTAATGGGCATTTAAAAATCGTGTTTTTTACAAATGTCACAGGACAATCAGAAAATTACGGATGCGTTAAATGAATTTCTGCGTCAATCTTCAGGAAGGAAGCATTTGAAAGGATTTTCTAGATCTGCTCGGCTCATCAGCTACAAGAGATGAAGCAGCTCTGATGATTGGATGATCTCAGGCACATGTTACTGAAGCAGGCTATTCCCTTCAACTGGGTTATGCCAGCCAGCATTGTTCACACACATTGCTTATTGCCACAGTCGGCTGTGGAGGTCAATGGATATTTTTAAGGGTGAGACTGACAGATTCTTGATTAGTGCAGGTGTCAGGGGTTATGGGGAGAAGGCAGGAGAATAAGGTTGAGAGGGAAAGATGGATCAGCCATGATTGAATGGCGGAGTGGACTTGATGCACTGAATGGCCGAGTTCTGCTCCAAGATGTGAACACACACATCCAATTGACAAAGCCCATCAACATTTCCAGTTATTTAAATGATATCATATTACTAATGCTAGCTATTAATACAAGGGCAGCTCAGTGGCGCAGCGGTAGTGTTGCTGCCTTACAGCACCAGAGATCCTGGTTCGATCCTATTACTGGTGCTGTCTGCACGGAGTTTGTGTGTTCTCTCTGACCTCTCCAGTGAGACTCCATACAATGAATACCCTGACTACCTCAAGGAGTGTTTGTTCTTATGTTAGGCATTACAATTTCTCATCTACAATTTCCAGCATTGGAGCAATCCTCATTCTCGCTAGCTGGTCTGCATTTGTTTTTGCTGCCTTTATTCAGCGAGGATATCCACATCCTACTTCTGATGTATCAAAACAAGGGAGTGCAGGTGCTGGTTTACACAAAAAGGACACAAAGTGCTGGAGTAACAACGGGTCAGGCAGCTTCTTTGAAGAACATGGATAGGTGACAGATCGTGAGTAACCTTTAGATCGTGAGTAACCTTTGACCTACTGAATAAAACAGAGATACCAAACACATTACACCATACGTTTCCCTTCTCGGGTGAGTCATGGAGTCACACAGCCTAGAAACAGGCCATTCGGCACACCATATCCACACTGACCAGCGGACAACCTTCGATAATAAACCCAGTGTAGGATCAAGGAACTGCAGGTGCTGGTTTACACAAAAGAACACAAACTGCTGGGGTAACCTATTGGGTTAAGCCGTATCTCTGGAGAACATTGAAGTTGCTTGTCCCACTGACTTATTCCAGTTAGTGCCTTTTTACATAATAATCCAATCTCTATGCACTTGGCCCATTGCCTATCCCTATCCATGGTCTCCAGAGATGCTGGCTGACCTGCAGAGTTACTCCAGCACTTTGTGTCCTTTTGCCCATTGCCTTGGAGCTTTGTACTCATACTCATCAAAGCCACTCGGCCTGACAGGAGAGTGAAGAGGTGTGGGTGGTCCTTGATTCTGTTGACTGCTTTCCTGAGACAATGAGAAGCATAGATAGAGTCAAAGTTCGTAGGGGTGGACTGGGAGGGGGGGGGGGGGGGGGAGGGGTTGGGGAGTCTACTTTGCCTCTTCCAGCTACTTCCCTTAAACTGAATGCTCCATCCCATCTTGGCAAGATCCAAGTATATCTCCTCTGCACCCTCTTCAGCACCATCTCACTGCTCTTGACTAAAGCTCATACAAAGCCCACAAATCCCACAAAGATACTGCCCTCTGACTTGTTGACATTGATCATCGCTGATTATGTTGGAATCCAGCCATACTTAGCTTCCATTTCTTCTCTGTTACTCATTTGATGCATTCCATGATGCATTCCATGATGCATCCCTTGATGCATCCCATGTAGCATTGATCTCCTGAATCACAAAAGTAATGATGTTCCAAAAGAACAGTTCATAAATTTGAGTAGCAGAATTAGGCCATTCGGCCCATTAAGTCTACTTCCTCATTCAATCGATCTTTCCCTCTCCACTCCATTCTCTTGCCTTCTCCCCATAACCCCTGGCACCCGCACTAATCAAAAATCTATCTATCTCTGCCTTAGAAATATCCATTGATTTGGTCTGCATAGCCTTCTGTGGCAATGAATTTCACAGATTCACCACCATCTGAATGACAGGCCCAGTGCCGTCAAATGCTTATCATATGTTAACCCACTCATTCCTGGGATCATTCTCGTAAACCTCCTCTGGACCCTCTTCAACGCCAGCACATCCTTCCTCAGATATGGGACCCAAAATTGATCACAATGCTCCAAATGCGGTCTAAGCAATACCTTATAAGTTGTTTTACCATCAAAGGATTTTGCGATAGACAGATAGATTTTTAAATATAAAGCGAAGTAAGGGTTTCATGTCGCTGAAGAAAAATGTATACAATCTTTTTGAATGCTAGAGCAGGCATAAGGGGCGGAGTGATGGGTGTCAGGGGTTATGGGGAGACAACAGGAGAATGGGGTTGAGAGGGAAAGATAGATCATCCATGATTGAATGGCGGAGAAGTCTAGATTGGCCGAATGGCCTAATTCTTCTCCTATTAACATATGAACTTATGAGTGCCCTGCTCCCGCTAATGTTTCATCAATCTGGAAAGGGTGCAGGGAAGATTTATACGGATGTTGCTACAACTCAAGGGCCTGAGATAAAGGGAGAGGTTGAGCAGGCTAGGACTTTATATCATGGAGTGCAGGAGGCTGCAAGGTGATCTTATAGAGATAGAAATTTAGAGATATATGGGCCAAGCACGAGTAAATGAGACTAGGTTCAATGGGGCATTTTGGTCGGCATGGTGAGTTGGACTGAAGGGCCTTTTACCATGCCCTTTGACTCTATGACTGTTCTGTGTAATTTTCAGCTGTGCTGATAGGTGCAGAATGATTCAAATTACAATAGGTTTTCCATAAAATTATGCTTCAATATGTCTTGTAAATAAACATTGAAGGGTGTGACGTCCTTGGCTCATCGCAGCATTTGTTGCGACTGCAATTTGCTCTGCTTTGCTGCCTCATGGACCGTGTCCAGTTGCCAGTGGAGGGAGAGGCATGTCACTGGAGACGGTGATTTATTGGTGCCTGCTGCCCTCTTGTGGCAGACAGTGTTTCCCAATAAAATAAGCTGCACTTAGAGATTTAGAAACATAGAAACATGAAAAAATAGGTGCAGAGGTAGGCCATTCGGCTCTACGAGCCAGCATTGCCATTCAATATGATCATGGCTGATCATCTAAAATCAGTACCCTGTTCCTGCTTGTTCCCCATATCCCTTGTTTCCTTTAGCACTAAGAGCTAAATCTAACTCCCTCATGAAAACATCCAGTGAATTGGCCTCCACTGCCTTCTGTGGCAGAGAATTCCACAGATTTACAACTCTCTGGGTGAAAATGTTTTTCCTCATCTCAGTCCTAAATGGCCTAACCCTTATTCTTAAACTGTGACCCCTGGTTCTGGACTCCCCCAACATCGGGAACATTTTTCCTGCATCTAGCCTGTCCAATCCTTTAAGAATTTTATATATTTCAAAAAGAACTCCTCTCATCCTTCTAAATTTCAGTGAATACAAGCACAATCAACCCATTCTTTCATCATATGTCAGTACCGCCATCCCGGGAATTAACCTGGTGAACCTATGCTGCACTCTCTCAATAGCATAATGTCATTCCTCAAATTAGAAGACCAAAATTGCAAACAAAACTCCAGGTGCGGTCTCACCCTGTACAATTGAACCTCCTTGCTCCTAAACTCAAATCCTCTCGCTATGAAGGCCAACATGCCATTAGCGTTCTTCATTGCCTGCAGTACCTGCATGCATTACTTTCAGCATCCTCCTCGCAGTGCCACCGAGCTTTGTGTACAACACCCATTTAGGTTCATATATTGTTATATATTGTCATATATTGGGCCTTGCAGCACTCCATTAGTCACTGCCTGCCATTCTGAAAAGGACCCGTTAATTCCTACTGTTTGCTTCCTGTCTGCCAATCAGTTCTCAATCCATGTCAATACCCTACCCCCAATACCATGTGCTCTAATTTTGCACATTAATCTCTTATGTGGGACCTTGTCAACGGCTTTTGAAAGTCCAGTTACACCACATCCACTGACTCTTCCTTATCCATTCTTGTTACTTGTTACATCATCAAAAAATTCCAGAAAATTGGTCAAGCAGGATTTCCCCTTGATAAATCCATGCTGACTGACCGATCCTGTCGGTCACATAATCCTGTCGATCCTCTTTGATCACATAACTGCAGCACTGGTCTCTTCAATGATTCAATGGTATTTTATTGTCACATAGAATCATAGACAGATAGAGTCATACAGTGTGGAACCTTACCCCGCTGACCAACAAGTCCCATCTACACAAGCCCCACATGCCTGCATTTGCCCCAAATCCCTGTAAACCTATCCATAAACCTGTCTAAATGTTTATTGGATGTTGCAATAGTACCTGCCCCATTTCCTCCTCTGGAAGCTTGTTCCATGCACCCACCACCCTTTGTTTGACAAAGTTACCCCTCAGGTTCCTATTAAATCTTTCCCCCACCTTAAACCTATGTCCTCTGGTTCTAGATTCCCCTACTCTGGGTAAAGTGCATTTACCTGATCTATTCCTCTCATGATTTTGTACACCTCTCGAATATAACACTAGGCCTCGCAGCCTACGGGCAGACTGGAGCGGCGTTTTCCTGCCGGGACCGGCCAGGACTTCAACTTTGGCGGCGGCTCAGCGCTGAGGCACCATCGTGGAGCAGGCGATGCCTTACCCGGGTCGCCGTGCAGTAAGCTCCGGAGGGCTGAGGCCGCCGACTCCAACATCGCGGAGCTGCGGTCTGTGGAGCTTCCAGTCGCGGGTGGCGCTGAACCTGAAACACCGCGGAGCCTGGGATCTCACAGCGTGATCGCCAGGGTCAGAGCTCCGACCAGCGCAGCCCGTGGACTTCGGGAGCCACGGTCTCCGGGGAGGACGCGGCCGCTCCAGACACTCCGGGCCGCTGAGAGTGTTCACCCGACGCCAGAACTCCATCATCTGGCGAGAGGGCCTGAAGCATCGGGCTGCCGTAGCGGCAACTGCGGAGGCCACAATGGGCCCGACTATGGGTGAACAGGTGATGGGACCGGACTTTTGCTGCCTTCCCCCACAGTGGGAACCATTGTGGGGGGATGTTCTTTTAATGTTTATTGTTAAATTCTTTGATGTTGTGTCTTATCTTTATTGTGCGCTGCAATGGCAAGTCAAATTTCACTCCACAAAGTGGTGTATGTGATAATAATAAATGTCCTTTGTATCCTTTGTATCCTTTGTGTCCTTTGTGTCCTTTGTGGAGGTGTAATACTATTCTTGTACAAGGTGCTGTGTTTTAATACTATACAAAAGCGCAAGCATACATAAGCACAAGCATGTAAAATATAGATGACACTGAGGCAGGATGCAAGGCTCGCCACTATTCTGGTTCCCTTGTACCTTTACGTTCACAGTTGTTAAAAATGTAGCGGCTTAGCTTGACCATAAAGGTCATTGTCCTGGCAGTGGCACGAGGTCAGAGATGCAGACGTCGGCCTGCCCTTTCTTGGTTTGCCAAAGTCCTTCCTAATGCTAACCAAAATGATCCATTCAAGGCAGTCCCATTTGCCCAGGTTTGGGCCATATACCTCCAAATCACTTGGAATGGTGCAATGATCTAATGAGACCCGGTTTCGATCCTGACCACTTTTGCTGCCTGTACGGAGCTTGCATGCTCTCCCTGCAACCGCTTGGGTTTTCTCCAGGTGCACCGCTTTCCACCCACAATCCAAAGATGTACAGTTTATAGATGAATTGGCTTCTGTAAATTGTCCTTAGAGTGTAGGATAGAACTGGTGTACGGGGTGATTGTTTGTCAGCATGGACACGGCGGGCCGATGGGCCTTTTTCCATGCTGCATTTCTAAATTAATCTAAACTATTCTCTAAACAAAACAAACCCGACACTAAGCAACCCCCATAACCTTTCAGAATACTCACCCCCAACTCCGACAAGAAGCAGCATCCCCACAATCCTTTCAACACTCTTCATTCCAAGCCTTAACCAACCCCAGCAACTCACACTCCCAACCCTGACACCATCTACACCCCACAACCCTCCAACAATCTTCACCGCACTCCAATCACCAATGACAGGCACAAAATGCTGGAGTAACTCAACGGGTCAGGCAGCGTCCCTGGAGAAAGGGAATAGGTGATGTTTTGGGTCGAGGCCCTTTTTCACCAGCCCTCCACACCCACCCCCTCTTCTCTCTCACACTCATCCCCTCTCCTCTCTCACACCCACCCCCTCTCCTCTCTCACACTCATCCCCTCTCCTCTCTCACACTCATCCCCTCTCCTCTCTCACACTCATCCCCTCTCTCTCTCACACCCACCCCCTCTCCTCTCTCATACTCATTCCCTCCTCTCTCACAAGCATCCCCTCTCCTCTCTCACACTCATCCCCTCTCCTCTCTCACTCATCCCCTCTCCTCTCTCACACCCACCCCCTCTCCTCTCTCACATCCATCCCCTCTCCTCTATCACACATCCCCTCTCCTCTCTCACACTCATCCCCTCTCCTCTCTCATACCCATCCCCTCTCCTCTCTCACACTCATCCCCTCTCCTCTCACACTCATCCCCTCTCCTCTCTCATACCCATCCCCTCTCCTCTCTCACATTCATCCCCTCTCCTCTCTCACACCCATCCCCTCTCCTCTCTCACACTCATTCCCTCTCCTCTCTCACACTCATTCTCCTCTCTCACACCCACCCCCTCTCCTCTCTCACGCCCATCCCTTGTTCCAGCACCCATTGTCACCTACTTCACCAACCCATACAATGGCCCTCACCCAATTAACCACCATATCCCCCAACTTTATCTCCTCATGAATTCCTACAACGTACCTGAAGAAGAGTCTCAACTCAAACGTTACCTATTCCTTTTCTCCAGAGATGCTGTCTGGCCTGCTGAATTACTCAAGCTTTATGTGTCCATCTTCAGTTTAAACCACCATTTGCAGTTCCTTCCTACACCAATACCTATCTGTTTCACTAGCTTCCATAGTCTCCACCACCTAATATCTCCCATTACATCAATCACTGGCCCCATCTACTCACACCTTACCTTGTGCCCCCCGTCCCCAATCCGCATCTTCAATCCCACCATCATCATCCATCACCATCGTGTCCACCAACCACAGCCCCAAACGATTCATCAACACACTTTAAACTTTTCTTTAGACTTTAGAGATACAGCGTGGAAACAGCTACTCTGGCCCACCGAGTTCGCGCCGACCAGCGACCATCCCGTACGTGGAGAAAACTGACACTGTCACAGGGAGAGTGTACAACTCCGTACGGACAGCACCCGTAGTCAAGATCAAACGTGGGTCTCCGGCACTGTAAAGCAGCAACTTTAAAGCAGCATTGCTTCACCGTGCCGCCCAAAAACACCTCGAACCTCCTCGTATTGTCTCCCTTCCACCACCCGCCACCTCCACCACTCTAACACCAACCAATCCTACCCTGTTTGGATTCAGTTTGCTTTCCGATTCAGATTAGTTTATTGTCATCTCCACCAGGTTGCAAGGAAGTTCCTTGTTCACACAAAACATTTACGATTTACAAGTATCCTCAGTTTCTCCACAATTAAACAATCCTCCAAGCATCCAATGATGCTTCTTAATTTGATGGGGAATTGCAATGGGCCCACAGTGAATCAATCAGTACCTCACCGTAGATTTAGTCCTGTCAGCAGTAGATAAGGAAAAAAAAATCTGCAAGGAAGAACAAACTCATTTACACTACACTCAAGCTCAATTCCCCGGACAGATCTCACAACGATCCAAGATCATTTTATCCTCCGTGGCACTGTCCCATTCTTCACTGACTTTGTTGCTCAATGCAGCCATTGCCTGAGTGAGTCCTCTCTTTTGATTAGGGAAGGTTTTACACAGTGCTGTTTCTTTGTCAATAAACTCTCTTGCTCCTATGTCTGATGCAGCCTGCTGTGACACAGTTGTGTAAATCAATGACTCCAGTTTCAAAAGAGAGACTTTTTCTGCCGACAGAACAATTCTCCCGATGTCCTGTAAATATGCAATCATTTAAACTCGTTAACCATCAGTTGGGCTTCATCGTGTAGGAAGGAACTGCAGATACAGGTTTAAATCGAAGATAGACACAAAATGCTGGAGTAACTCAGCGGGACAGGCAGCATCTCTGGAGAGAAGGAATGGGTGACGTTTCGGGTCAGGTCTGAGGCAGGGTATCGAGCCGAAACATCACCCATTCCTTCTCTCCAGAGATGCTGCCTGTCCTGCTGAGTTACTCCAGCATTTTGTGTCTATCCAGTTGGGCTTCATTCTTTTACTGATGTAGCCCTTGGTCAGCACAGTGACACAGATTGTAGAGCAGCTGCCTCACAGTGCCAGAGACCCGGGTTCCATCCTGACCTCCGGTGCTGTCCATGTGCAGTTTGCATGTTCCCATCATGACCGTGTGGCTTTCCTACAGGTGCTCCGGTTTCCTCCCTTATCCAAAAGACGTGCTGATTTGTAGGTTAATTGGCCTCTGTAAATTGCTCCTGGAATGTCGGGATGGGAAAATGGGATACCATAGAACTGCTGTGAATGGGTAAGATAGTCACTAAGTGCTGGTGTAACTCAACGGGTCAGGCAGCACCTCTGGAGAAAAAAGGATGGGTGACACTTTGGTCGGGACCCTTCTTCAGACCCTGACGTTTCGGGTCAGGACCCTTCTTCAGACTTGTGAATGGGTGATTCATGATGGTTGGCATGGACCTGTAGAAGCCAAAGGGGCTGTTTCCATGCTATACCTTTCAACCAATCTTTTTTGGTATATCATTAAAAGGAACTGCAGATTCTAGTTTATGCCAAAGATAGACAACATGCTGCTGTAATTCAGCGGGTCAGGTAGCATCTCTGGAGAAAATCGATAGGCGATGTTTCGGGTAGGGACCCTTCTTCATATGAATCTAGAAATATATAGAGGAGGTAGTTTGAGGCATGCGGATGGTGCATGTTGGCCTGCGTGGGCAAGTTGGGCTGAAAGCTCTGATTCCGCACTGTATGGTTATGACTCTATGACCACCCATCTTCTCCTCGACTCCTTCCTGACACTCCCCAATCACCTTGTTAAAGTGACTTCCACCCTACCCCAATCATCTACAAGACTGCATATGCAACCAACCTCACTATTCCTTTTAGATGGGAATCTATTGGTAAATGGTATTGGAAAATCGAGGTAAAGCTTAATCTGCAAATCCTTTATTTAAAGCATCAGCAAACACCAGTAACCTATATCTGGACACAGTGTTCTAACGTATGATAGATGGTCTTAAACATACGCTGAACACACATATGTACTACATTGTTTGCCCTGGCTCAGTGGCGCAGTGGTAGAGATGCTGTCTCGCAGCGCCAGAGATCTGGGTTCAATCCTGACTGCAGGTGCCATCTGTACGGAGTTTGCATGTTCTCCCTGTGACTGCGTGGGTTTCATCCAGGCTCCCCTGTTTCCTCCTACATTCCAAAGACATGCAGTTAACCTACCTGCATACAGGTACTTCAGCTATAACACGATAGTGACATTCATAAGAAGTCTCGTGTTGTGGAAAATAATTTTATAAAAAATAATTATGGAGTTGGGGAAGAGTTTCAAACTTGCAATAACAAAGTTTTTTCTGACATGATTTTTAAAATAAATGAGCCCATTCCAGTGCTGTACTGTTCCATGTTTGTATTTGTCCGGTTGTACGTGGACAAGGCACATCTGGGCAATTGTCCATATTTTTGGAGGGATTCCAGGGTTGTAACTGTACTGAAACAAGTTGGAGAGCATGAGAGGAGTGAAGGTGAGAGGTCCAATTTAAATATCTGAACTGGATCCCTGGCAGCTGTAACAACCTGCCACATGGAACCAGCCATAATCTCCCTTATGAGCGATTAACGTCACCATGAGTGACAGATCAGGGAGGATTTGTGTTGCTGCTCTTGGCTGGTGTTCCTTCTGCGTGTGCTGGGATCTTCGCTGGCATAGAGAACTATGTCAGGGACTGAAACAATCAGAGGAGTAGAAATTATCAGCACTCGAGAAGCAGCTTCGGTCCACACCAAACAGATTGAGAGCAGCTTGGCCTTTCGGGACTCAGTTGCTCAGAAAACATCTCTGCTGGAGGAAAAAGCAGGAAGTGGATGGTGGCCAGAGGGAGGCGAATCTGTGGAATTGATCACTACAGATAGCTGTGGAGGCTAAGACAATGGATATTTGTTTAAGGTGCAGATTCCTTGACTAGTATCAAGGGTTGTGGGAAGAAGGCAGGAGAATAGGGTTGAGAGCGAACCGCACTATTATTCATTCATTTACAAACATATATTGTTCAATCATAATTACCTCTGAACTGAAAAGGACGTTAAGAGTCAGTCACATTGATGGGAAGACACAAAGTGCTTGAGAAACTCAGTGGGTTAGGCAGCATCTCTGGAGAACATGGATCACTGACTTTTTGGGTCAGGACCCTTCTTCAGACTGATTGTAAGGGGGGTGAAGAAAGCTTGAAGAGAGGAGGGGTAGGACAAAGCTCAGCAGGTAATAGTTTGATACTGGGTAGCAAAGTGGCACAGCAGTAGAGTTGCTACCTTACAGCACCAGAGCCCCAAGCTTGATCCTAACTACAGGTGCTGTATGCACGGAGTTGATACGTTCTCACTGTGACCGCGTATGTTTTCACCGGGTGCTCCAGTTTCCTCCCACATCCAAAGATGTACTAGTTTGTGGGTTAATTGGCTTCTGTAAAATTGTAAATTTTCCTTAGTGTGTAAGATAGTGCTAGTGTTTGGGGTAATCACTGGTCGGCCCAGATTTGGTGGGTCGAGAGGCCAGTTTCCATGCTCTAAAAGTCTAAAGTCTAAAGGTGAAGATGGTCTTGATATTGATGGCAGACACAAAATGCTGGAGTAACTCAGCAGATCTTTGGAGAAAGGGAATAGGTGACGTTTCTGGTCGGGACCCTTCTTCAGACTCCGTCTTGACAATATCTTGACATCGATGCGTCCGGGTTCATGGAAAGACTGGGCAAGAATAATAGATTCCCATTCCTGAAGGTTTGGCTAAAATTCAACCGCATAAAAAAAGCATTCTGCTGTTCAATTGATATTCCAGGTAGTGATAAATGAATGGTTTTATTATTTACTTTGATAGTTTATTGGAAAATTGTCGGAGGCAGAGGAGAAAGCTTTTCAGCTCTGGGTGGTTGGAGGTGGGAGGTTAAATGATGAAATCTCCACAGACATCCCACCAGAGATGGCAACTTTATGCCAGAGGCAAATGATGAAGTAGGAGGCAATTTGCCCTGTCCATAATGATTATGGATAGATAGCTCCTATGTGTTCACACAGGGGAAACCTCCCGGTAATCAGTCAGAGTGAATGTTTAAAACAAAATAAATCAAGATGAATTAAGTGCTTCAAGAATTAAATTCAGGAATTGATTATTAGTATTAATTTTCAGGCTTTGTTTTGTGTTAAACACTGACCAACATGGATGTGGAGAGGATGTTTCCACTAGTGTGAGAGATTAGGACCAGAGGTCATAGCCTCAGAATTAAAGGACATTCCTTGAGGAAGGCGCTGAGGAGGAATTTATTTAGTCAGAGGGTGGTGAATCTGTGGAATCTTTTGCCACAGAAGGCTGTGTGGGGCGTCAATTGATATTTTTAAGGCATAAATAGATAGATTCTTGATTAGTACGGGTGTCAGAGGTTATGGGGAGAAGGCAGGTGAATGGGGTTAGGAGGGAGAGATAGATCAGCTATGATTGAATGGTGGAGTAGACTTGATGGGCTGAATGGCCTAATTCTGCTCCTCTCACTTATGACCTTATGAGCACAATGAGGAAAAGGGACAGGTTCTCTGATGCATTTTTGAACGGTGGAAAGCCACAGGATATTGACTATTTTAATTCAATTCCACCTGGGTCCGGACCCAAAACATCACCAATCCGGAATATACAATAGTGGTGTTTAAGTGGCTTCTAGATAAGCATATGTATATGCATAGAATGAAAGGATATGGATTATGCACTGGTCAATAAGATATGATCTTGGCATCATATTTGGCACAGACATTGTGGACCAAAGGGCTTGTTCCTATGCTGCACTGTTCTGTGTTCTATGTATGTTCTATATTCTATGTGCATAAGCAAGACTGATTTAAGGAATGTAATGCTACACAGAGGGATTTTCATTGAAAGGGGAGGCATTGAGGTCTGGCATTGCCCACTAACAGACGCTTACACAGTATGGAGTCAGAGTCTATGGGATACACTGCCCTAACTCACCCCAACAATAACCATTTACATGCTTTATGGATGTACGCGTGCACATATATGCATAATGTGGGGGTTTGTAATGCTCCCTCCATAGGGAATTACATTTAAATTCCGACCCTCTGAGGTAACATTAGCAATTCACCAGGATCTGCAATTCTCACAAGTGAAGCAGATGGTATTCAATTTGGTAAATGCATGTATAGAAACTTAGCGTGTAGCTAGTCCTCACAGGATATAATCCAACAGAGCAAATTGATTCAACTTGGGTGATATTGACCCCCACGGCCAGAATCATTTTGCCTTGCTCCCGCCCAGCTGAGCCCTGGAACGATTGATTCAGAAAGGCAAGTCTGCATGTATTGTGCTCAATTCATATGCTGGCCCGAACAAGTGCTCCAAGTATTAGATTCCAATCCAGTTACCGAGGGCAAATGGGTGGAGGAGCTAGAAAAGAATGGGAGGGTGATGGTGGGTAGGGATTAGAGCAGTGTTTAGTTATGTGGCTAGCTATTCAAATGTTTAATTTAGTTTAGAGATACAGCGTAGAAACAGGCCCTTCGGCACACCAACCAGCAATCCCCGCACATTAGCACTATCCTACACACTCTACGGACAATCTTAAATTTATACCAAGCCAATTAACCTACAAACCTGTACATCTATGGAGTGTGGGAGGAAACCGAAGATATCGGAAAAAACCCACGCAGGTTACGGGGGAGAACATACAAACTCTGTACAAACAAGCACCCGTAGTCAGGATTGAACCCGGGTCTCTGGTGCTGTACGGCAGTAGCTCTACCTCTATGCCACCATGTCCCCCGCCTAACATGTTTCTGCTTACTCTTTATAAACCTTTGCAGTTTTTTTTAGTTTGAGTATGAGTTTAGTTTATTGTCATGTGTACCGAGGTACAGTGAAGAGCTTTTGTTGCATTCTAACCAGTCAGTGGAAAGACTATACATGATTGCAATCGAGCCGTCCACAGTGTACAGATATATGATAAAGGCAGTAATGTTTAGTGAAAGATCAAGTCCAGTAAAGTCCAATTAAAGTTGGTCTGAAGGACTCCAGTGAGGTAGATAGTACCTCAAGACCGCTCTCTAGTTGTTGATAGGATGGTTCGGTTGCCTGATAACGGCTAGGAAGAAACTGTCCCTGAATCTGGAGATGTACGTGTTTGTGTAGGGGTAGGAGGTGAAGGGGGAGGTAAATGTTTTAGGACTGGGTGGGAAGAAGAAGAAGACAATGGTTTAAAGTGTTAATGGAATAACTTCTTCACAACAACCATCAG
Source organism: Okamejei kenojei (assembly GCA_035221665.1). NCBI lineage: Eukaryota > Metazoa > Chordata > Chondrichthyes > Rajiformes > Rajidae > Okamejei > Okamejei kenojei. The sequence goes on along the minus strand of JAVHYY010000099.1, from coordinate 30,060 downwards.
GCTCTTGGACACTAAACACTAACTAAACAATGAACTATGGACTGTCTTTGATTATACGAAGGACTTTGGGGGGTTTGCACAGGTATTGGGGTTATTAATTTATTGATTTTAGTTTATTATTTATTATTTATGAGTATCGCATTTACAGGCCTGCAGTACTGTTGAAAATAAGAATTTAGTTGTTCCGTTGTCGGTACATTTGACAATTAAACACTCTTGACGACATTCGACCTCCTGCAGTGACCAGCGTTCACGGAAGGCCTCCACAGTTCCCGTGGACACCGCGCGTTCCCTCTCTAGGCTCAGTCGTAACCCCGGAAAAGGGGCAGGCAGCCGACTGCTGTGCGGCCGTCGACTTCCCGCTGCCTGGACCTGCAAATGGCCATCTTGGCCAGGCCTTGACTTGACTCTTGGGTTTGGTAGATTTGGCAGAAGTGGTCGAGGGGTGAAAAGGTGGAGGTAGGAGGAGGTGAGATTTGCTGGAGGAAAAGGTGGGCAAAGGGAAGGAAATGGATGAAGAACATTGAGGAAAGGGTCAGGTAAAATGGGGAGGGAAACAAAACATAAATATCATTAAACTGGACCAAGATGTTGCCAGGACACAAGGGCTTGGTTTATGAGGAAACGTTGAATAGTCTGGAACTTATATCACCGGGACATAACAGGCTGAGAAGGTGACCTTATAGAGGTATACAAAATCATGAGAAACATAGATCAGGTGAATGGTCATAACCTTTTTAACAGGGTAGAGCAGCCCAGAACTAGAGGTCATAGGTCGAAGGTGAGAGGGAAAGATTTAAAAGAGGCCCCAGGGGCAATTTCTTCATGCAGAGGTTGGTGGGTATATAGAACAAGTTGTCATTGTTTAAAAGATATTTAACAGATGCATGGATAGGAAAGGTTTAATGGAGAATGGGCAGGCAAATGAGACCAGCTCAGTTATAAAACCTGTTTGGCATGGACGAGTTGGGCCGAAGGGCCTTTCTCCGTGCTGTATGATTCCTCCATGACTCTAAATAAGGCCAAATCCCAACTAATATCATCTGTTGGAAATGCTGAAGAACGCTCCCTGTCATTTCGTGGAGATTATTAGTGCACGGAAATCATTGTAGGTGAATTATTGAAGTCACACACAGACACGATCTAACGTGACGAACAGTGGAGGAGATTGTGTGCACCGGGAGAGAAGATCAAATATCAACATTTAGCTAAAATATAAGATAACAAAGCTTGACTTTTTAAAGGAGGTCCTCCCACCTGTTTCTCAGTGGCTGCAGATGGTGTATCTGATGGAGGGTCAGGTTTTGTATTGTACAGAACAGCAGGCTCATGAGGAGAGAAATGTCAGCTTCTAAATCACAACAGCAATTACATCCTCCGAGGAATTATTCAAACCCATTTCAGCATGGTGCCTCGGTGTGACTGTAACCTTTTAAAAAAGCATCTACAGATGTAAATGTGTTTAACCCCTTTTCTGCCAGCATGCACTCTAACTCGTCTTTAGGAGGGGAATCTATTTGTGTTCTTTTAGTTTAGTTTAGAGATTCAGCATGGGAAAAAGGCCCTTCAGCCCACTGAGTCCACATCAACCTGTATGCTAAGTCTATCTTATTCCACTGTCACATCCACTCCCTATACATTCAGGGACAGTTTCTTCCCAGCTATTATCAGACAACTGAATAACTAGAGAACAGTCCTGAGCTATTATCTACCTCGTTATAGACCCTTGGACTAACTTTGATTGGACTTTACTGAACTTTATCTTGCACTTAACATTATTCATGTTATTCCCTTTATCGTGTATGTATCTGTACACTGTGGATGGGTCGATTGTAATCATGTATTGTCTTTCCGTCGACTGGTTAGCACACAATAAAACCTTTTCACTGTACACATGGCAATAAACTAAACTCAAACTCAAAATAACTCAATCAACCTACAAACATGCACGTCTTTGTCATGTGGGAGGAAATCGGAGCACTTGGAGAAAACCCATCCGGTCACAGGGATAACATACAAACTCCCCCAAAACAGCCCCCATATTCAAGATTGAAGCAAGGTCTCTGGCGCTGTGAGGCAGCAGCTCTACCTGCTGTGCCACTGTGCCAGGTGCAAGGTGGAAACGTGGGTAAAATACTAGATTTCTCTTGGGTGAAGAATTTAATTGCTCCTGCCCCTAGCTCAGTTGGAATAAGCAGAGACTCTCTGCAATTCCCAGCGAGCATGACGCACAGGGAATAGTGACATGTGCCATGGAGCTCATGTTGGTAATAAACTAGGAAGCTGCGAACACAAATGTAGGTTTTTGCTGCCTCTTGGGATTCTGATGTCTTCGAGGCTTCCTGCACAGTCACAGCCAATCAAGATGTAAAGACGAAAATCAAAGGCGTATAATTCACAACAAAATCTGATGGATGTAAACATTTATTTTCAAAGCGGAGGCAGGGGAATTATTCCCAGGGCCGATTGTCCATATTTCTCCCTCAGCTAAGAATCACTAAAACAAACGACTTAAATAATCTTCGCCGTCTCCGTGCAAATCAGCTGCTGAATTCTTAGCCGATTGGCCATCATGTTTCAATCCACTCCTTAGATGTCCTGAAGTGATAGAAACTGCTGTACAAATGGGAGAATTTTCCCTTTGAACCAAAATACAGACAACTAAAACATTTCCAAAGGCCACTATTACATCAACTGAAAGGTTAATTGAAAAGAGTGTTGCAGATAAGTGTGGCAGTAACGAGCAAAGCTTATTTTAGTTTAGAGAACAGTCATGGGACTGCCAAAGACTATTAGGCCATTAACACATGCTCAAGGACAGGTTATAAAAGACTTGCGGAGAGGAGCTGAGATAATAAATGAGCATTTTACAACAGCCTTCACTCTTCAAGTTAATGTTCAAGTGACAGAATTAAAGAGTGTTGTTAATAATAAAACTCGGAATGTTAAAATAGATGAATGAACAATTTTAGAAAATATTAGAAACCTTGACATAAATAGAACTGCCAAGCTGAATGAAATATGCTATGAGAAATGGGGCACATGCTCCGTGAGGTTCCTGCCCAAACCTTAATAGCTCCTTGGAGTCTGGGCCTTTGTCCTCACACGGAAAGGTGTTTCATATAGTCAGTATCTTTACAAGGGAAATTAGGAAGGGTCTGGGTGACCATGAGCTCATTATTCCAATGTCAGGTAAATGCAAGGTACATAAGAAAATGATCAGAGATGTCATCTAAATACAGGGAGAAGGACATAAGGGACACATAATTGGGGACGTTATATCTTGCTAAATCGCTGGTGGTGGGGAGGGGAGGGGAGGGGAGGGGTGGGGGAACTATTAAAAAGTCAAGCTTTCTTATCTTATATTTTAGCTAAATGTTGATATATGATCTTCTCTCCCGGTGCACACGATCTCCTCCATCGTTTGTTACATTAGATCGTGTCTGTATGTGACTTCAATAGTTCACCTACAAATGATTTCCGTGCACGAATAATCTACACAAAATGGCAGGGAAGGGCATTGCATGGAACTTCCTTCTGCATTTCCAACACACGTAATATTTGTTGGGATTAGGGCTTCTAAAGAATGTATGCAAACAGACGTCTCCGTGGATTGTCACCTTGTCATGGTGGAGAAGCTTGTGTGGTCCTGAGATCCTGAGAGCGATGCCGTCTGGAGCTATGCTCCTGGTAGAGCCACCCATGGCGGTAAGGTCGAGGGGGAGGTCCCTGACAAAGAACAATCCAACCAAGACCTCAACGGTGGAACAGGCGGAGGATGAATGCTGACTTTAGTGGAGCGTCACAACGGCTGGGGAGGTGGATGAAAGCTGCAGCAGAAAAGGGCCCCGGTCGTCTTGGACTCCATGCCACTGGAACCTGACCCAGATCTGTCAAGAACCATGTGGTGGCTGTCTGTGCACCACTCTCCCCATGTTAAACAAAGTCACGCACTGGCGTCCTCCCAAATGAGGACAGCAATACTTGTTTTGAGTGACTGCCGATGATGATGATGATGATGATGATGATGCAAACAGGAGAGGAGAGAACCCTTGATTGTTTTTTAAAGGACATTACACTGGACACTTCCAATACAAGAATGAAGCCTCTGGTGCTGGAGGCAATCTTGTGCACCTAATTTAGCATTGGCAGGAAGCCACTGGTATATTAAGTCAAGTTAAGCTTGTTGGCACAAGTTCAGTGAGGTATAGGTGCAATGAAATCTGGTGTGTGTATATGACTCAATCTAGAAATCTGTAAGGATTAATTAGCAATGTTACAAAATTTTGAGATTTTAAAAATCAAGTCTGCAATTTATCCCATCAGATAAAGCATACAAAAAAGTTTAATTTGAAAACCTAATTCACTTTCATATCTTCAGTATTAAAAAAGTTATGGCCATTTTCATACTCGGAAATTAGAATCTTGTTCCCTATTGATTTTCCATTGACTTCACACAAAAGCTGTGATTGAGGACAGTCAAAAGCCCATAACTTTCTTAAAAATTAAGAGAACTGAAAGAAATTTTCAGTTATTATAGATTGAAGCATTCTGAAACTAATATGAAACAATCTTACTTGGATGACCTGAAATTAAAGCATATAATTAGTTAGTTACCCAATTATAGCTAATTACAAAATTCAATTACTAAATCTAAACATCTATCCATTTCTTAAGAAAATATTAACTTTTTTTTTAAAGCCTAAAGGGCCTGTTCCTTCAGCATGCGACTCCATGCGGTGAATGCGACCTAATGTGGTCGCTTAAGCCGTCCGGCCTCGCGGGGCCGGTCCCACTTCGATCGCCGGAGCCGTATGGAGTTGTGCAGAGCTGGTCCCGACATCCGAAAAACTGACCGTGTTCAAACATTCCGCGCGGCAACGGCCTGTTGGCCTGCAGCCGCCTCGACGCATAACGCACCGCCTCACGTCATGCGTCCGTGACCCTCTCTATATGTGCCTCCGTGACCCTCTCTGTGTCCCTCCGTGACCCTCTCTATTTGTGCCTCCGTGACCCTCTCTATATGTGCCTCCGTGACCCTCTCTGTGTGCCTCCGTGACCCTCTCTATATGTGCCTCCGTGACCCTCTCTCTGTGTGCCTCCGTGACCCTCTCTCTGTGTCTCTGTGACCCTCTCTGTGTGCCTCCGTGACCCTCTCTATGTGTGCCTCCGTGACCCTCTGTGTGTGCCTCCGTGACCCTCTATATATGTGCCTCCGTGGCCCTCTCTCTGTGCCTCCGTGTCCCTCTCTGTGTGTCCCTCTCTGTCCTTGTGAACTTACCGCGGACTTCGCTCCAACTTCGCACCACGTCGCACCACTCACCCGACCTCCGCGTGGCCCCCGCTGCCGGTTTGGTCGCGCCCGCCGCATGCAGGCGCATACTGGTGGGACCGGCCCTGTACGGGGATCACCCGACCTCCGCGCGGCCCCCGCTTCCAGTTTGGTCGCGCTCACCGCAAGGAGTTAAATGCTGGTGGGACAGGCCCTTAAGTGTCCAAATAACATTCACACAAGAATTCACAATATAACATGATTTTTAAATCTCATTGTTATGAATTTATAGGCCAAATTAAAGGAATTTAGTGTTTAATGCCTATAAATTAATGGGCATTTTAAACAGCTTGCGAGTGGGATTTTCTGGAACGCGATGTGTTGGAATGTTGCGGTTGCGGTAATTTAAACCCAATATCGGCAGGAAAAACACTGCCGGTTCATTGGGGAATAAATCACCGTTTCGCAACATGAAATATTGATTAAAGTCATCTAAACAAGCAAGTTTATATGAGAAAAAAAAACAGCTTTCACTTACCTGTCCCCTACGTAAATCCGTCCACGTTGTTGGCGTTCACGGCATTAGGATCTAATTTTTTTTTTACTGCAGCGCTGAAATAGTCGGGCGATTAAAAAAAAAATTAACTTATCGGCAGTCGTAACGAATCTCCAGAAATAGCTCGCACTCCGAGAAAATATAATTCCGGATCGGCAAGGGAAACCCCCCCCCCCTTTAAAGGCGCCAAAGTGGCGCACAGGGCCAGTGACAGAACTGCAGCACCACTTAAGGTAAGTTTTGTAACATACCTAGATTAATGATATATTTGCTGGATGGTCATGGGAGGCCTGGTGCTCGGTGTTCCAAGAAGCCAAGCACGTGGGCCGCTGTATGGAGTCACACAGCATGGAAACAGGCCCTTTGGCCCAACTTGCCCATGCTAACCAACATGCACCATCTACACTAGCCCCATCTACACTAGTCCCACTAGCCTGTTTTTGGCCCATATCCTTCTAACCTATCCTTTCCACATACCTGGATGCGTTCTAAGAGACTGCGCCGAGCAACTGAAAGATGTCTTCACAGACATTTTTAACACCTCACTCAGCCAGGCAGTAGTGCCCAACTGCCTTAAGAGTGCCACCATCGTTCCTGTCCCGAAGAAACCAAACCCAGCCTGCCATAATGACTTTCGACCAGTGGCTCTAACACCCATAGTAATGAAGTGTTTTGAGCGACTGGTTATGCAGCATATCAAAAATAGCCTACCTGCCGACCTAGACCCACTGTAGTTCGCCTACAGAGCCAACCGATCCACAGAGGATACAGTCTCAACAACACTGAACCTCGTACTGCCACACCTTGATTGGAAAAATACTTATGCCAGGATCCTCTTCACAGACTTCAGCTCTGCTTTTAACACAATCATTCCGCAGTAGCTGGTGGAGAAGTTGGAGTTATTGGGGTTGACGCTGGCACATGTAACTGGGTCCTGAACTTTCTATTGCAACGGCAGCAGACAGTCAGGGTGGGCAGTGGGACATCAAAAACCATAGCTGTGAGCACTGGCTCGCCCCAAGGCTGTGTCCTAAGCCCCCTGCTGTTTAGTCTGCTTACACATGACTGTACTTCTAGACTCAACAACAACTTCATCAACAAGTTCGCTGACGACACAACAGTGGTGGGTCTCATCAGTGACAATGATGAGTCAGCGTACAGGATGGAGGTGGAGCTGCTCACAGGATGGTGCAAATCCCACAACCTCATTCTCAACGTGGGAAAAACGAAGGAGATGGTGGTTGACTTCAGGAAGGCAGGGAAACAACGCCATACACCTCTGCACATCGATGGAGCTGATGTGGAAAGGGTCAGCAGTGTGGAGTTCCTAGGACTCCACCTGTCAGATGACCTGACGTCCACGACCAACACCACAGCACTGGTCAAGAGAACCCAGCAGCGACTACACCCTCTCCGTAGACTACAGAAAGCAGGTCTCCCCACTGCACACCTACGAACTTTTTATAGGGGGACAATCGAGAACACATTAACCTATGGCATCACTTCCTGGTTCGGGAGCTGCAAGGCGTACGAACGGCACCAACTGGACAGGATTGTGAAGACCACCAGCAGGATTATTGGTGCTCCACTCCCTTTCCTTCTGGACATATACAGGAAGAGATGTATCAGCAGAGCCATCTCCATCATCAAAGACCCCTACCACCCATTGCATCACATATTCTCCATCCTGCCATCTGGGAAGAGGTACAGGAGCATCAGCTGCAAAACCAGCAGGATGCTCCTCAGCTTCTTCCCGCAGGCTATAAGACTGATAAACGGACTTTTCCCCCTGTCAAAGTATCATGCACCAACCACCAACCTGGACACACTGAAGCAGAGCCATCGTCGTGCCGCTGCCGATTGGAACTCATGATACATGTATTTTTATTTCTATTTATTTTTTACCGCACACTGAATGGACACTGGTTGAGCAACGTTTTTTCGTTTCTTCTGGGTATGTAAGTACTCAGGAAAAATGATAACAAAGATATACAATACCTGTCCAAATATCTTTTAAACATTGTGATAGCAGCTGCCACAACTACCTCCTCTGGCAGCTGGTTCCATACAGCCTTTTGTGTAAAAAGGTTTACCTCCCAGGTTCCTATTAAATCCTGCCCCCTTCACCTTAATTAGTTTAACCAAGTATCATGTTCAGCACAGAATCTGTGGGCCAAAGGGCCTGATCCTGTGCAGTACTGTACTATGTTCCATATATCAAAGTTCACCAATGATAGATTGAAAGAGTTAGTAGTACAGAATATATAACTTTATAATGAGACAATGATGCAGAACTGTGGTAGATCAACCTCAAAACTGGTATTTGGGATGCATTGTGGAATATGCATTGTGGAATATTTGTCATGCATTGTGGAATGTGAAAGAATAGATCTAAGAACTTTCAAGTGGTGCATCTGGTAGAACTGCTGCCTCGCAGTTCCAGCGACTTGGGTTCCATCCTGACCTCAAAGTGCTGTCTGTGTTGAGTTTGCATGTTCTCCCTGTGACTGCTCTGGGTGCTCTGGTTTCCTCCCACATCCCAAAGACGTGTGGGTTTGTGGGTTAATTTGCCTCTGCAAAAAATGAAATGACTTTGTATGGAGAAAGTGGGTTAACATAGAACTAGTGCAATCAGGTGATCGATGGTCACTGTCAGCCGGTTGGGCAGAATTCCCTGTTTCCATGCTATATCTCTAAACTATTCTAAACTAAATAAAAAAACTGGAAGCAGAGATGGTCCAAATGAAATAATAGATCCATGTTCACACATCATTGAAATGTAGTAATCTTAGTTTAATTTAGTTTAGTTGAGTTATGTTTAGAGATAAAGCATGGAAACAAGCCTTTAATTTCATAGAAACATAGAAATAGAAAAATAGGTGCAGGAGCAAGCCAATCGGCCCTTCGAGCCAGCACTGCCATTCAATATGATCATGGCTGATCATCTAAAATCCTGTTCCTGCTTTTCTCCCATATCCCTTGATTCCCTTAGCCCCAAGATCTAACTCTCTCTCTTGAAAATATCCAGTGTATTGGACTCAACTAGCTTCTGTGGCAGAGAATCCCACAGATTCACAACTGTCAGTCCCGCCATCCGGTGAATTAACCTGGTGAACCTACGCTGCACCCCCTCAATAGCAATAATGTCTTTCCTCAAATTAGGAGACCAAAACTGCACACAATACATGAGGTGTGGTCTCACCAGGGCCCTGTACAACTGGAGTAGGACCTCCTTGCTCCTAAACTCAAATCCTATCGCAATGAAGGCCAACATGCCATTAGCTTTCTTCACTGCCTGCAGCACCTGCATGCTCACTTTCAGTGACTGATGTACAAGCACACCCAGGTCTCTTTGCACCTCCCCTTTTCCTAATCTGACACCATTCAGATAATAATCTACCTTCCTGTTCTCGCCAGTAAAGTGGATAACCTCACATTTATCCACATTATACTGCATCTGCCATGCATCTGCCCACTCCCCCAACCTATCCAGGTTACCCTGCAGCCTCATAGCAACCTCCTCGCAGCTCACACTGCCACCCAGTTTAGTGTCATCTGCAAACTTGGAGATGTCACATTTAATTCCTTCGTCTAAATTGTTAATATATATTGTAAATAACTGGGGTCCCAGCACCGAGCCTTGCAGCATCCCACTAGTCATTGCCTGCCATTCTGAAAAGGACCCATTAATTCGTACTCTTAGTTTCCTGTCTGTCAACCAGTTCTCTATCCAAGATTAGTCAAGCATTATTTCCCCTTCATAAATCCATGATGACTTTGAATGATCCTGTCACTGCTTTCCAAACGCGCTGCTATAACATCTTTAATAATGGACTCAAGCATCTTCCCCACTACCGATGTAAGCCTGCGGTCTAAAATAGTAAGATTAAACGAGAACTTACCAGTTTGAAGTTTGATCGTTATTTTATGAAGAGTTACGATGAGGGATTACGTGAAGAAGGCCATCCCCACGCATGCGCGTCAATCTTCAAAGCAGCGGTGTGAAGTCACAGAAAAACGTTATTGAACTAACATAGTAAGATTATAGATGACTAGAACTAACAGATGATCGTTATATTACGAGGGTAGGGAGCGGAGGGCACGTAATCCTTCATCGTAACTCCTCATAAAATAATGATCAAACTTCAAACTAGTAAGTTCTCGTTTAATCTTACTATTTTACTTTCGGAGTCACGTGAGTGACTACGTGAAGACTTTGAAGGTCAGTGATTTCATGCCGAGGAACGAGTCCACGCATCACAGCTGCATCAATTGACCAGGATGAGTGAGAAATTAATGCATTCAAAACATGACATGTTTAACAATACTAATGCTTTAGTGACGAGAAAGAAAGTGACCCCTCTCACCCAGGGGGAAACTGTGAAACAGAACTTATAACAGAATCAGCAAAAATCCCGGATCTGGCGATAGGCTTATTATAAAACCTCTGGTACGTCCTCTCATTTGACCATCCCATAGCCGCCAGAATTTGGTCAAGAGGTTCGTCCATATCCCTTGCTGCTGATGTCGATGCAGCCCAGGTGGAATGAGGTTTAAAAATATCAGTGTCCACTCCTGCATACGCCAGAACCTGTTTAGTCCATCTAGAGATGGTCTGCACCGTAACCTGTTTGTGAGGTTTGGTGTAGCTGACAAAGAAGAAGAGTTCCGAGCCTCTCAAGCTCTTAGTGACCTTTATATATTGGGTTATGGATGATACGACACACACTCGTGGATCTGAGGGGTATGCCATGAAACTCAATTTGAGCCCTTGTACCCCTGGCCTGCTTTGTTTGACGAGAGCCCGAACAAAAAAGATGATGTTATTGCATGAAGAACTCATACTGTCCAGTCTGAGTTTTCGTAGCATCTGGACCCGTTGTGCTGAGGACAGGGCCATGAGCATGACTACTTTCAATGTAAGGTGGTGTAGGGACAGAGATGAAACTGGTGCCCACTGACGGAGCAGCGTGAGGACCACGCTGACATCCCATATGTGTGTGTACCTGGGTCGAGGTGGAGTGGAGTTAAAGATGCCCTTCATAAATTTGGTTATTAAGGGGTGGGACCCTATCATGTGGAGTGCTGACCCAAGCCGTAAATAATTGGACAAAGCACTGCAGACATTGTTAATGGCACTGTAACTGAGTTTGTTATCGTGAAAGAGTGACGATAGAAATTCCAAAACATCAGTGATTGAAGCTGTGTGATATGAAATGTGAGAGCGGGAACAATACATCTCCCATTTTCTTATGTGAGAGATGTACTGTTTCTGTGTGCTCTTCCTCCAGGCTGCAGTGATGACATCAAAGGTACGCTCTGAAAGCCCGAGCCCCAGGAAAGGTCTCCTCAGAATTTGTGAACCAACAAATTTATATGGTCATGAAGAGGGAGGCTTTCCCCTGTCACTGGGTGTATCAGCAGATTTCTGCTCTTGGGTACTACCAAAAAAGGCTGTGTAATTAAGGCTAGAACCAGAGGGAACCAATGCTGAATAGGCCAGTCTGGCACTACCAAAATACCAGTGGCGGAATCCTGCTGAATTTTTGCCAGACATCGAGTAATGAGGCAGAATGGGGGGAAATACATACACAAATTTGCCACCCCAGTGTAGTGAGAATGCTTCCACCGCTACTGCCCCTGGGCCTGGCTCCCTTGACACGTAAATTGGTAACTGATGATTAAGCCTGGAAGCAAACAGATCAATGTCCGGTAAGCCATAACGAAGAACAATATCACTGAACACTTTGTGATTTAACATCCATTCTTTGTTATCATTGAACGCTCATGATCTGGTGTCTGCCACTGTGTTATACCTTCCTGGTAAATAGATAGCTGAAACCCAGATGTCACCAGTGCCAGAGGAGATTAGACAACTTATCACAGGATACAGACTTACTGCCACCCATGTGATTAATGTATACTACTGCGGTAATGTTGTCAATCTGAAGTTGGACATGCACATGATGCCTGTTGGTACAAAAAGCCTTTAACCCACAGATTGCTCCCAACAACTCTAAATAATTAATGCCATGTAATTGAAGCATGGATGCTTCCTGCAGATCCCATCGGCCACCGCAGCTTGAGATGGTATCGGTAGCACCCCAACCTAGTGCACTGGCATCAGACTGCTGAATAACTGATGGTGTATCAACTAAAATGGTACTAGAGCAGCACTGAATATTGGCAATCCACTATTGTAACTCAGTCAGAGCCTCAGCTGGTAGCTGCATGGGTCTATCGAAACAATCTCTCTGAAACTTAAGTGCCTGTTGCTTTGCACGCTGTAAATTTTGGTAGTGCAAAGGCCCAAATTGAGCAGCTGGGAATGCTGCCACTAATTTTCCAATTCTCGAGCCATATGTCTAATAGAAGGGTGATTATCAACAATGAGTTTCCTGCAGGCTTCAATGAACTCTAATTGCTTGCCCCGAGGCAGAGTCACTGACATGTGTACTGAGTTAATGGTGAACCCCAAATAGTCAATTATTGTAGATGGCACCAATTTAGACTTAACTGGATGGATGATGAATCCTATCTTTTCGAAAACGAACTTTGGAGCTGACACAGATAATTCAGCCAATTCGAAAGTCCTCCCAATGACTAAAATGTCGTCCAAATATGCCATGACAATATGATTCTGTGCTCTGAGTAACCCCAGGACTGATATGAGCAATTTTGTGAATAGTCTGGGAGCTGAAGTTAACCCATTAGGCAATGCTTTAAACTGCCACAACTGATCTATCCAGTTAAACTTCAAAAATCTCCTGTGCCTTTCATGAATGGCCACTGAATAGTAAGCATCTTTGTGGTCAATGCTTGCCAAATAACATCCCTTGGAAAGCATTTGTTTAGCAGTGACAAACGTTTCCATTTTGAAATGTTTATACTGCACAAAGGTGTTAAGCTCTATCAAATCTAGGATAATTCTACATCCTCCATCCTTCTTTTGCCTAGTAAAGATATTTGACACAACCTGATAAGACTCACGCCTCGCCCTCTCAATTACTCCTTTATTGAACAATGAGTCAAGTTCTTTTTGTGCATTAATATACTCCTGTTATGAAAACACAAAAGTACGGCCAGGTGTATGCTGAGTAGGTGGAGGCAAGTCAGAAATGAACTCAATTTGGAAACCTTGAATACTATGCAGTATAAACGGGTTCGATGTTATCCACTGCCATTCATGTAAGAAAAATTGCAATCTCCCCTCAACTTGTAATGTATCCATTGCAGTCTCACCTACCTCAGAGTTTACCGGCGGTAAGGTCGCTGCTTCTGCCCCCGAGGTCTTAGGGGTAGGGCTGCTTGAGGGCGCTGCATCTTGAACATGGCCCGGCTTGGGCCCTGCCCTAAAAAAAGGCCTCTGCGTTTGTTGCTCAGCACCACGTCCGCTGTAGCCAGCGACTCGTATGGTATGCAGAGGAGGGTAGGGGTACAGTCTCCGAAAAGATGATACCTTCGGCGGCACCTTCATGAGGCCAACAGCCTTTGACTCGTCATCGAGTTCTTTAACCTGTTTCGTCAGGTTTTCTCCGAACAGGAGGTTTGGGGGTTGTATATTCCCCGGCTTACATAGTCCAGAAAATTTAGGATTAATAGCAGGATGGATGGCATTCTTTCCAATGCAATTGATTTCAAAATGTGCATTGCACATTAATGCCATCGCGTCCTGCTGAGTATCTGAGAGAGGCGCCCCCTCCACTGACCTGGCAAAGGCCATGATGCCCGAGGCCAGTAGCCAGAGTACTTTTTGGAGTTTAACCTCTTGGGCACAGACGCCCCCTCCAATGTGCCCCCAAATGGCCTGATTAACAATGGGGACACTCAGTGAGGCACAGTTAAGTGGAGTGTTGTACCTGGCAGTCTCCTCCATCTTTTGTTCTTGTAATGGATGGGAAGCCATGTAATTAATGTTCACAGCGAGCTCTTCATCCAATGGCTCACCTGTGAGGTCTGGGACCGCAAACTTGGATGCCATAGATAGTCCTGATGGTCCCTCTAGCTCAACTGTGCCTCCGTACTCTGGGTCAGCCTAGCACTGACCTTGTATCCTCCCGTCATCAGACAGAGAGATATTATGCAGCCCTGACACAGGCGCTGCTGCCTCGGGTTCTATATACTCCACGGGCTCCGATAGCTCCGTCCTTTGGAGCATATCGTGCTGGAGTAACCTCTCCACAAGGTTCTCCAGGTGGGCCAGCCTGCCAGTAACACTGCCCTTAGAAGGAGGGGACTCTTCCACCTCCTGGCCCGACTCCTCTGATTCCAGGGCCCTCACAGACTTTTTTGTGGCTTTTCTCCCCCGTGGAGGAGCCAAGGTGCTTTCTGGCAACACCAAGTCTGTAGCCACTGGCTGTTCTGCCAGCGGCCCTGGAGGCGAATTCGGCGGTCGCACACGCTGCCCGCAGGCCCGTGGTCTTCCGCAGCCTGTTTGTTCGCGGCTCGTCTCTTAGACATATCTCCCGCAACCCAAAGCTGAAAATACGTACAAAACAAAACACAATCCGGATCGGGAGCAACGACTTCAGCTAAGTTTTTTAAAACACTTACCTGAGTCTTTTAAACGTACCCACTGGAAGGAGCGACGCGCCCGCCAGCCAGTCTTTGCGCAATGCATCAGACGTAAATGACGCGCATGCGTGGGAACGGCCTTCTTCACGTAGTCACTCATGTGACTCCGAAGTAAAATCCTTCCTCATTACACAATACCCAGTCTAAGATGGCCTGCCCTCTAGTCTGTTCCTCTACATATTGGTTTAAAAAATCTTCCCGTATACATTTCATGTCCATGCCAACCATTGATGATCCATTGACACTAGTTCGATGCTATCCCAGTTTTTCATCCACTCCCGACACACTAGGGGCCATTTACAGTGGCCAACTAACCTGCAACCCTGCACGTCATTGGCATGTGGGAGGAAACCCATGCAGTCACAGGGAGAACGTGCAAACGCTGCACAGACAGCACCCAAGGTCAGGATCGAACCCGAGTCACTGGCGCTGCGAGCCAGCGGGTCGACCAGTTACGCCACTGTGCCGCCCAAAATTCAAACACATTGTTATCCCTTATAAACAGAAGTTCTGCTCCTGTTATGTAAAGCCCTGTGTAAAGAGCACAAACTCACATGGTTTGAAACACAAGCATCTTTATTGTTCAGGTCATCAACTACATAGCAGGTCATCACATGTTCACACTGCTACTCAGACTGGCAAGCAGTGGACAGAATCTTACACTATGAATGTTACAATCAGGCGGGGTTATAATTACTAAGCATTCTAATTGGCTAACATGCTATAGCCAATGCTACACCCCTGGATAAACCATTTCTGAAGCATTGGGGTTGCCAAGAATCCAAAGGATAGATTATCAGTAGTGATTATTTAACAATAAATCTATTCGCTGGAATTTATAAGGCTTGGATAATTTAGATGAAGCTGTAGCATTACAAGAGAAAATGACAGGATAAAGAGAGAAAACACAGTTTGCACTTGTCAAGGTGCTTCAGGCACAAGGTTATAGCCTTAATATCAGAGCTAAGATATTTAGTAGGAAAGTTAGGGATCATATTTTATACTGGTAGATTTGTAGAATGCTTGCTCAGAAAACGTCAGCTGAATTAATCATTTAAAGACTGCGATTGATAGATTTTTACAAGCCAAATGTTTAAAGAGGATGGACGGGGATGAGTAAATTGGGTTAAGATACAGATCAGTCATGATATAATTGATGTGGAAAATAGGCTGCCAGGACTGCACACTTGCGGCTATTTCCCAATGCAATGTACGAACCACCATCTTCCCCATTGGCAACCTCAGAGCCTGCGTTCTGGGCTGCTCCATGCCATTAGGGAAAACCATTTAGAGTCATAGTCATACAGCATGGAAATAGCCCCTTCGGCCCAACTTGCCCACACCGATCAACATATCCTATCTACTCTACTCCCACATGCTAATGTTTGGATCGTATCCTTCCAAACCTATCCTATCCATTTAGCTGTCTAAATGTTTCTTAAATGTTGTGATAGCATCTGTGTCAACCACCTCCTCTGGCAGCTTGTTCCATACAACCACCACACGTTGTGTTAAAAAAGGTAGCCCTCATTCCCATTAAATCTTCCCCTCCCCCCCCCCCCTCCTTAAACCCATGTCCTCTGGTTCTCGATTCCCCTACTTTAGGCAAGAGACTCTATGCATTTATCTGATCTATTCCTCTCATGATTTTATACACCTCTATAAGATCCTCCTGTGCTCCAAGGAATAGAGTCTTAGCCTGTTCACCTCTCCCTATGTCTCAGGCCCTCAATTGACTCTATGGCGCCATGACTCTATGACTCTATAGCAGGGGTTCATGCCAGCTACCCTCACCTAGAGCCCTGCCACTGCATACGATAGGGCAGTAGCTTGAGCCAACTTCCTGAGTCAGAGGCATCCCACCATTTAGAGTGACATACTGGTCTCATTCTTGCAGGTTAGGAAAGGCACTAGAGCAACTGCTGATGCTGAAAACCTGACAGAAAGATAAAAAATGCCGGAAATAACTCAGCATGTCAGGCAGCATCCGAGAAGAGAGTAACAGAGTCAATGCTTCATGTCAAAGACTTGACATTTTTGTGTAGGAAGGAACTGCAGACACTGGTTTACACCGAAGATAGGCACATAATGTGGGAGTAACTCAGCAGATCAGGTAGCATCTCTGGAGAAAAGGAATAGGTGACATTTCAGATTGAGATCCCTTCCTCAGACCTTTTGTACCTGGGCCAAGAAATAACATAGAACATAGATCTCTTCAAGGAGATATGGTCTCCCTATATTAAATATCTACAGGGTCACAATGGTTCGGCGCAGGGACTTGACTGAGGCCTGAATATCTGAATGGATGAAGAAATACACATAACAAATCATGAATGTGTCTCCAAGATTGGATTATTTAGTAATACTTCAATCTCCATCAAACTTTTCACATTTTCTTTTCTATTTTCTATTCTTTTTCTCTATCTTTCTATCTTTAATTAAGGAAAAAATTATAGAAACATATTATATAAATTTTTTAATACGTACACACTTATTTCTGTTCGTATGAAAAGATTATAGATGTCTTAAACTTGTAATTATATAAAACTATGTATTTTCAATTATACAATAATTATGAAATATAAAATTAACAATAATACAAACATTATTAATATTTTGATAACATTATGAATATCAAAAAAACTTTGTTTAAGATTGGGTACTACGTAGTTATATTAGCGGGGATTTCTATTTGGTAATTAGAAGAATATCTATGATTTGAGAAATCTAAGTGTATTACTTATTTTAGGAATATACTACATATACTCCCAATTATATAAAATAAATAACAATGAAATGTATAATGGATAATATTACAATTAACATAAATAGTATTAATCGATAATCAATATGTTATAATTTTATATATTATATAACTCTCAATGTCGTATAAGAGTGTACTTGGTATATATTGTTTCTACAATAAAAAAATTTATAAAAAAAAAAAGAACATAGAACAGTACAGCACAGGAAGAGGCCCTTTGTCCACAATGTCTGTACCAAACATGATGCCAGGATCAACTTGTATCTGCCTGCACATAATCCATATCCCTCCATTCCCTGCATAAGCACGTGCCTATCCAAAAGCCTCTTAAATGCCACTGTCATATCTGCCTACCCATGGCAGTGCATTCCAGGTCTCCCCTCAACTTCCAATGTTCCAGAGAAAATTGACCAGAACTGCACCCAATACTCCAAATGCAGCCTAACCTAAGTCGTCTAAAGCTGTACCATGACTTCCTGACTCGGTGTCCCGACCTATGAAGTCAAGCATCGCATATGTCTTCTTTGCCATTCTAGCTACTTGCATTGCCTCATTCAGGGAGTTATGGACTGTTAGAGGATATGGGGAGAAGGCAGGAACGGGGTACTGATTGTGGATGATCAGCCATGATCACATTGAATGGACCTCCTGTACCTATTGTCTATTGTCTATTGACCCCTAAGAAATTTAAGAAAAAAAGGGTCAAGAAGGTTGAGTTCCCTCTTGTTTCCCGGCCTATTTAGTTTAGTTTAGATTACTTTAGTTTAGCTTAGCGTAGTTTAGTTTAGTTTACCTTAGCTTAACTTAGCTTAGTTTAATTTAGTTTAGTTTAGTTTTATTTTGTTTTGTTTAGGTTAGTTTAGTTTATTGGCAAGTGTACCAAGGTACATTGAATGGCTTCTTGTTGCATGCTATCCAATCAGCGAAAAGACTACACAAGATTACAATTGAGCCTTCCACAGTGTACAGATAATCTCGATCCATTTCAATCACACTAACCTAACACCTCCCAAATAAATTGGTTGGTGTCATAGTACTGTAGTTGCAGGGTGATAAAATGTGCTTTGCTCTGTCTGCTGAGCCATTGTGCCACCCTTAATGAATGGGCTTTATAGTTTTTACTGACCTTTGCCGAGGAATAGAGGAAATGAAGGAATAGAGAAGGTTCATAGGATCGATGGCCAGAGTGGTACTGATGAAAGACTGAAGCCCGGAGCAGCTAGTGATGGTGAAACAAGTGGCTGTCAAACATTGCTTGCCTTAGAACCTAATCCTGGAGCTTGCGAGAAGCAACGAGTAACAAGGAGCTGGTTGAGCTTTCATTTAAAAAAGCTGTAAGGCCTTTGACAAGCTTCCCCAAACATTCAAACCACGTCCATGCGCTGAATGCTCCTGTGGTTTCTATGGATATCAGTCGCTGAGGAGAAAAGGGCATGAAAGATGGAATAGAGCTTCTTGAAGTAGATGTGAGAAGTGAGAAATGATTTTGACACAAAGGATTCTGAGTAATGAGAGGATTTGAGAGATCATGTAGAAAAGAAAACTTCACAGAGATATGAAGAAATGCCCTTGGTAATAGAGTGACTACATTTTTAAATACGGTTTTCAGTTTCATTTTAGTTTAGTTTAGTTTAGTGATACAGCGCCGAAACAGGCCCTTCGGCCCACTGAGTCCGCCCTCATTCATACTAACCTACACATTAGAGACACTTTAATGAGCTCCCGGAGAAAACCCATGCGGTCACAGCGACAATATACAAACTCCGTACCGACAGCACCCATAGTCAGGATCGAACCAGGTCTCTGTAACTGTAAGGCACGAATTATAGCACTACGCTACCATATCGCCCTTTAAGGAGCCAATTCAAACTTGAAGAATATGAAGAACCAAGGAGCTGCTGATGCCAATTTACAAAAAAGACAAAAAGTGCTGGAGTAACTCAGCGGGTCAGCAGCATCTGTGGAGAACATGGATAGGTGACATTTCAGGTCAGGTCCCTTGTTTAGACTAATTACAGGCGGGGAGAGGGAGAAAGCTGGAAGAGAAGAGGGGCAGGACAAAGCCTGGCAGGTAACAGGTGGATGGAGGAGAGGTAGGGGGGAATTGACAGGCAGATAGCTGGACAAAGGCCAGAGATGAAAAAAAACTGAAGATGTGAGCAAAATAATTGCTGAGTAGTGAATTATGAATGCTGGGGGAAGGAATGTAGGGGAGGTGAGAAATAGGTGCAAGCCTAGGTGGGGGACCTGGGAGATAGTGAAGAATGTGATGCTGTAAACCATAATGGACAAAAAAAATAGACAAACTCCTTCCTAAGCAGTTTAATGTCTAAATTAATATATATATATATTTTTTTTTAATTTCAAAATATACTTTATTCGAATGATAAATATATACAATACATTAACCTTGCGGAAAATCCATCCGACATTTTCGGAGGCTGTACAATAGATCAATACAGTTTAGACATTTTCTTTTTCCCAAGTTTCCACAAATCAGTCCCCCACTCATGCCACAATGGCGTGGGATACCTTCCCTTATATTGAGGGGCGTCTCCACAATACTGTACCCCCCATGTCCAGCAGCGGAAGGGCCTTAATGTCTAAATTAATAGGGCAGCATAGTGGCGTACCTTACAATGCCAGAGACCTGGGTTTCGATCCTGACTATGGGTGCTGTCCATGGGAATATCTCCCTGTGACCATGTGGGTTTTCTCCAGCTGCTCCGGTTTCGTCTCACATTCCAAGGTCGTGCAGGTTTGTAGGTTAATTAGCTTCTGTAAATTGTCCCTAGTGTGTAGGATAGGATTAGTGTAGGGGGATCGTGGGCGGCGCAGACTCGGAAGGGTGAATGACCTGTTTCCCTGCTGTATATCTAAATTAAATGAAAACAAAAGCATTTGGTGTGCTTTTTCTAGCGTAAGTATTGAAAGAGTTAAAGGATGTTGATGTTTCTCTGTGCAGTTTTTATTCTACCAGCAATCCATGTGAAGACATCCATCTGTGTGAGACACCTTCTCTGACTGAATTGATATCATCAGTAATCATTACCATAATTAGAATGGCAGGGGCACATATGTTTCAGATAGTGTGGATAATAAACGGGAGACGGCAATGCAAAGGCAGTTTAGTTGCAGTGCGACAAAAGTGTACCTTTGGGAGTCACTTGTCAATTCAAAATTGAAAAACTGGAGCAGGAACCAAGCTGAACTGCTCTGCTACATTAGCATGCCAGAGATACTCATTAAGCATCAAATCGCAGCATAAAACTCGAAACTTTACTTAAAAATCTACTGCCAAGAATCATGCACCTGAGCGTTGAAAATAAAGAACTGTTAAGACATTAGAAGATGAACACAAAAAGCTGGAGTAACTGGGCGGGTCAGGCTGCATCTCTGGAGGTCTGGGTGACATTTCAGGACGAGATCCTTCTTCAGCCAGCCTGGAAATTCAAACGCATTATTCCTGTTTTTATGCACAATTGTAAAGCAAATGAGATTTTTGAAAGAAATTAGGAATTTTTAACTCCTGTAGTGTCCGGTGAAACTTTGATTCAGGCAGACGAAAGACACAGAGCAGCAGCAGGTGGCATGGTGGCGCAGTGATAGAATTGCTGCCCTACTTCACCAGAGACCCAGGTTCAATCCTGACTACAGGTGCTGTCTGTATGGAGTTTGTACATTCTCCCCATGACCGTGTGGGTTTTCTCCAGGTGCTCCGGTTTCCTTCCACATACCAAAGATGCATAGGTTTGTAGGTTAATTGGCTTCTGTAAAAAATTGTAAATAGTCCTTAATGTGTAGGGTAGTGCCAGTCTGCGGTGTGATCGCTGCTCATGTGGTCACAGTGGATCGAAGGGCCTGTGTCACACTGTAGCTCTAAAGTCTAAAGACTAAAGTCATTGACAATGAAGAACTGATAAGATATTAGCCTGGAAAGTCAGACACACCATGCCTGTTTTCATGCACAAATCAGCAAATTTGATTGCTGAAAGTAATGAGGACGTTATAACTTGAGAAGTGCCCAGTGATACTTTCATTCAGGCAGATGAAGGAAACAGAGCAGTAGAAAGACATTCTTGCCATAGAGGGAGTAAAGAGAAGGTTCACCAGACTGATTCCTATGATATCATATGAAGAAAGACTGGATAGACTCGGCTTGTATTCGCTAGAATTTAGAAGATTGAGGGGGATCTCATAGAAACTTACAAAATTCTTAAAGGGTTGGACAGGCTAGATGCAGGAAGTTTGTTCTCGAAGTTGGGGAAGTCCACAACAAGGGATCACAGTTTAAGGATAAGGGGGAAATCTTTTAGGACCGAGATGAGAAAAACATTTTTCACACAGAGAGTGGTGAATCTCTGGAATTCTCTGCCACAGAAGGTAGTTGAGGCCAGTTCATTGACTATATTTAAGAGGGAGTTAGATGTGACCCTTGTGGCTAAAGGGATCAGGGGGTGTGGAGAGAAGGCAGGTACGGGATACTGAGTTGGATGATCAGCCATGATCATATTGAATGGCGGTGCAGGCTCGAAGGGCCGAATGGCCTACTCCTGCACCTATTTTCTATGTTTCTACGTTTCTATTAGTCATTGCACAACATATGTTTGACTTCACCTGTACTATATTAGAATACTAACTCCATTAAGTATAAATAAAATAATATAAATAGTTTAGTTTAGTTTATTATTGTCACGCATACCGAGGTACAGTGAAAAGCTTTTTGATGCGAGCTGTCCAGTCAGCTTAAATACTATACATGATTACAATCAAGCCACCCACAGTGGACAGATACAGGGTAAAAGATCTGTCTCAGGTTTTGTAACTTTGTGGGCACCCTATGAGTGGCAACTCCTTGCATACTTGTGTATTGTACGCAAAACAAAGAATTTCACTGTACCAAATACACGTGACAATAAAGTATCAATCAATCAATTAATCAATCCCCCCCACCCACTTCACCTGTTGTATCCTGTTGTAAATGTGACCAAAGATGGTAAGGATTTGTAGTCATTCTCGGCAACACTGGACCAAACTGAGTCAGGTTTTCATTCTCGGCAACACTGGACCAAACTGAGTCAGGTTTTCACGGCTAATGTAGTGTGTGCTTGTAAGCGAGAATGAATTTCTTGCCCATTACACAATGCCCTAAAATTGCTTTTTATTTCCATGGTAGTAATCTCTTTATTACACTATTCACATAAGCACTTCCAATTCCCAAGCACAAAATTGCATTCTATGAAATAATAAAGTCAGAAACATACTGCGACAATTCGAGCAGCATTTTTGCCTGCTGAATCTCATTAAGCATCAATTTTCGTGCATACTGACAACTAACGTTATTAACATCGCATTCTTCATCCAAATGGCTGCTGACATTTCAGGCTTATTGATCCCAACTGTATCAGTATTGGCAGTATATTGACCTACTTAACAGATGGAGTGTCTACCTATTTAGCTTATCAGTGGAAAAAAATGCAAAGAAAACAGATGAGCAAATCCATTATATTATACTTAACCTTCCACACACTCCTAACGCACACACATGTAAAAATACACATACAACACAAATGCAAATATACATGCATATGCACATACACAAACATGCAAACATGCAGACGGCAGACACGCAAATAAACATATAATGTGGGCACATGTACAACACTCTATCTCACACACATATTCCATATTCTTTTCTTTAGTCAGAGGGTGGTGAATCTGTGGGAATCATTGCCACGGAGGTTGTGGAGGCCAAGTCAATGGGTATTTTTAAGGTGCAGATTGACACATTCTTGGTGTCAGCAGTTAAGGGGAGAAAGCAGGAGAATGGAGTTGAGAGGGAAAGAGAGATCAGCCATGATTAAATGGTGGAGTAGACTTGATGGGCTCAATGGCCTAATTCTACTCCTATCACTTATGAACATGAACGTTTGTATCAGTGGTTTACAAAATAAATGCACAGATATGGAAGTACAATAAACCTTCATCTCAATGGACCTCTTTATAATGGTTAGAGCATGGAAACACAGAGTCTGCAGTGGCCACCGATCACCTGTACACTTGCTCTATCTTACACTGCATAGTAGGAATCTGAGACGTAATTTTTTCATACAAAGGGTTGTGTGTGTATGGAACAAGCTGTCAGAGGAGGTAGTCGTGGCAGGGACTATCACAACATTTAAGAAGCAATTGGATAGGTACATGGATAGGACAGGTTTAGAGGGAGATGGGCCAAACACAGGCAGATGGACCTAGTGTAGATGAGACATGTAAGTCGATGTGGGCAAGTTGAGCCAAAGGGCCTGTTTCTACTGTTAAGACTAAATCATCATCAAAACATATTAAAATGTCTGATTTTGTCCCAGTGCTATGATTCTATGACTATATGACTATGTTTTGGATTTATTTTTCCTCCAACATTGCAAAGACAAAGCCATCATGACCACCCTAGGGTAGGTTAGATCCAGTGCACCTGGAGGAAACACACGTAGCCACAGGGCGCACCCAAGGCCAGGATCCAACTCGAGTCTCTAACACTGTCAGGTAGCAACACTGCCGTGGCACCACCGTGCCATCTCATGGTATCGCGTATTTTGTCTTTTACTGTTTATTATGTCGTGTATGTTTAATGGATTTTTTTCTAATAGTAGTGTACATATTAGGAATATTTAATTGTCACATGTGACTAGGCACAGTGGAATTATTTGCTTGCATACCCAATGTATACAATGTATACCCAATTTCAGTTACCGCAGACTTATTCAGTTATAGCGGATAATCAGCAATAACCATCTGCCCCCATATGGTCTGTTATAGCGAGGGTTTACTATATTATCATTATGTGACTTTGGGTCTCATGCTTGCCCAGTATCCTAGATGTATTGTGTAGGTTAATTGCTGCTGTTTGAAGGGTGTAAGGAATTTTACTTCAATCCAGTTAAGAGCAGCCTGCAAGCAATCTCTGGCCATTTACTTTTCAAATCCTGAGTTAAGAAATTGAAAGTGACATCTACGAACGCGCACAAACACATACATGCACTGCACGCACATAAACACACACACACATTATTACACAGTCACATATCTACCTCTGGAGATTTCTGCTGCATGACTATTCAAACTGGAGCATGAGCATTAAGGATGACATTGACAATCTCAGATCCATGCATGGGTGCACACAGAAGCCCTGTGTAAGTTCTGGAAGGAGTGCATCACTCTACGAGCTAAGGGCAAAGCTACTGCCTCACAGCACCAGCGACCCAGGTTCGATCCTGACCGCAGGTGCTGTCTGTATGGAGTTTGCACTTTCCCCCTTTGAGCAGTTTCCTCCCACATCCCAATTACATGCAGGTTTGTAGGTTAATGAGCCCTGTTAATTGTCCCGAGTGTGTAGGGAGTTAATGATAAAGTGGAATAACATGGAACTGGTGTGAACAGGTGATCAAGAGTTGGCGTGGACTGTGTGTACTGAAGGCCCTGTTTCCAAGCTGTATCTTTCAATGTCAATCAGTTATATACCATCTCTTGGCCCATCTGTGGAAGAGGCCGCAGGTTCCCTCTTTGGCCTCACCAGCCACCTCACGAACCCCTAACCAAAGTAGAAACAAATCATTATTTATCCCAAGCAATTTCCTCCAAAGAAAGTATAATGAGTTTTAAGAAATCCAATTCCTGACAATGGAACTTGCCCTTGATGTTGAAATTCAATCACAAACTTTTCTATATTCTTTGTTCTATGTTATTGCACTGGAATGCAATATTTCATCAAAAGATGGCGATTTAGGACATAGAATAGTATAGCAGAAGAACAGACCCTGTGGCCCATAATGTCTTTTCCAAACATGATGCCAAGACCATCGCTTATTTACCTGAACATAACCCATATCACTCAATTCCCTGCATATTCATATCCCTTTCCTAAAGCCTGTTAAATACCACTGGTAGATTTGTTTGTACTGCCATATTAATCCAATGCATTGTCTGTTCACAGTGTTATTATCAAGACAAACACAGATGGGAGACATGTTCCCACTGAAGAACACGTCCGTTTTCAGTTGCCTGCCACGTTAACGATGTTGCAGCAAAGCTCAGTGTAAGATCAACATAACGACATTTCAACTTCTGACCACACCTTAGTCTGAGCCCTCTACATCCAGCACTGACTTCAACAATCTGAGATAACAAGTAAACACAGATTTTGCATTTCCAGTTTTCAGAGGTTTGCTTTTGATAATCTCAAATATAATTATTTTGCCTCACTCGTTTGCATTACTCCATGTTTTACCTTCCGTTATTTACTAATCTCCTTACTGTCTCCTTTACCTTGGTCCATCATCCCATTGTCCATTTAATCTCTGATGTTTTCCACTCCATCACAGAGCTTCCGACATGACGACCCCTTCATCTGCCCTTGATTCTTCTGTGGGCGGAACAGAGGCACAGTGATAGAGTTGCTGCCTTACAGTGCCAGAGACTTGGGTTCGATCCTGACCTCACTGATACAGGGATCACTAGTCCGCATGGACTCGGTGGGCCGAAGGGCCTGTTTCTGCGCTGTATCTCCAAACTAAACTAAACTGTCTTTAGTCTCATTTTCCCAGTTCTGGTGAAAACATTATCACTGTCTCTGATGACACATAATATTGTATTGTGCTTTCTGTTTTATTTTACCTCTGATTCACGTCTGGGTAATGAAAAGTTTCCTCTTTAACCCCCCTTCTTTAATCCAGACAAAAGCGCTCTTGAAATCCCCCCAAAAATGTGGCACCTAGGCCGGGTGAGGCGGCCAATCTTGACCTTGTCGGGAATGCCACAGCCAATCGGCGAGTCTAATTTTCCCGCTGCATCTCTGGAACTTCGGCCTGGCCGAAGCCGGCAGATCCATTCCCGTAGGCGATATCATAGGCGGTCTTCGAGTGCCGGTATCTCGGAGCCCACCCCGATGCCGTTACCTCTGTTCTTCCGGCAAAACGGGCAATACGGCAAGATTCTGGAACGGATGGAAGGCGGATGGAAAATCGATGGTGTACATCAGGGGTCTCCAAACTATAGCCCGCGGCCACATCCGGCTCGCCACGAGGTTTTATCCGGCCCGCAGCAAGCTCTTAACACGTTCCGTGCGGTGGGCTATTTAGCGGGTTCTGTGGTAGCGCGGGAACTTATACATCAGTTTGCCGTAGACTACTAAGTTGAGGGTTTGTAGTGCAGCTGCTGACAGGTTACCATTAGTTGTTCGTGACTAATACCAAGGGGTGCAATGCTGCCGGAGCTCACCCGAGCGCCGCTCCAGCACCTCTGTAAAACTAAAGCCAAAATAAACAGCGGGAATTTTAACTAGCGGGTGTGTGGTCGGGGTAACCTGGTTAAAAGAGGGGGAAGGGGAAGACCCATCACTAGTGAGGTTCCCTGTGGGAGGGGGGGAGCAGTGGGACCCAGCAGAGTCGGACCACATGCTGTGTGCATCGTAGAGGTTGTGGGCCTGGTGCTGAGCCTGGAACTCTGGTGAGGTGACGGCTCCGGCCCGCTGGTGGCCGGTGGAGAGGCGATGGTCACTGGAGTCGCTGGTGGATGCCCGTGGGGGGCTGGAGTAGAGATACGAGTCGGTGGCAGCAGCATTGGTGGCCCCGGGAAGACAGTAAAGGTTGGCGACAGCGGCATGTGAGGGAGTGAGTGAGTGGATGGATGGGTGGGTGGGTGAGTGAGTGAGTGGGTGAGTGAGTGGGTTGATGAGTGGATGGGTGAGTGGGTGAGTGAGTGTGAGTGGGTGAGTGGGTGGGTGTGAGTGAGTGGGTGGGTGGGTGAGTGAGTGGGTGGGTGTGAGTGAGTGGGTGGGTGAGTGGGTGGGTGAGTGTGTGGGTGGGTGAGTGTGTGGGTGTGAGTGAGTGGGTGGGGAGTAGGTGCGTGAGTGGGTGGATGGGTGAGTGAGTGTGTGAGTGGGTGGGTGTGAGTGAGTGGGTGAGTGAGTGGGTGGATGGGTGTGAGTGAGTGAGTGGGTGTGGGTGTGCGTGGGTGGATGGGTGGGTGAGTGGTTGAGTCAGTGGTTAACATTTCTTTATTTTCTCCTACAGCCCGCAAAAATGTGCCAAATATATAATGTGACACTTGTGCTGAAAATGTTGTATATGTACCAATTTCTTCCAATCAAGTCCAAAGACCTGTGCCTAACTGAAGTCCGACCAGGTCAGAAGGAAGAACTGCCACGATGTGATGATTGCAAGACTCATTGTTTGTCATTTGGGTGCACTCTTTCCTCCTTGTTTATAATTTAATAAGGGGTCTTCACTAATTAAAGGGATGGATGGAGCTGACTCGGCAATAAACCCAATTCACTCTACAGGCTTCTGCGTGAACAGCTCAATACAAGGCAGGCTCAGTGACTTCTTTATAGCTCTTTGGTTTGCATATTCAAACCTTTCCAAATTCAATCTTCCGTAAGTGGGGAAAGTGCCAACCCATCATAAAACTGCTATCAGTTTTGTTATTTGTTGCCTGGCTGTCATTTTTTGACTGATTTAGATTATGTAGATCATCTGCGTGTGGATAATACAAAATGTGGCATTAAAGGTGCTTCATAATTTCAGGATAACTTGGTAATAAATCTTTTACGTGAGCGCAATAATATAAAATTAGCTCATTGGAAATAAGTGACTTCAGTAGTGATTCAAATTCCAATTAGCAGCGTGGCAGATAATGGATTCTGTAATTCAGAAGTCTGGGATGGGATGTGTGTTGCGGGGTGGATGGTTTTGAGCTCCAAGCCTGTAATGTGTAGGCATTCCTGTGGAATGAGTGGTGAGATTCCTGAGGGGCCTGTCCTCAGAATAGATGTTCAGAGGAAATGCTAGCCACTGGTCCATCACCAATTTCCCAGCAACTGGTGGTGGGGCACCTCCTTTAATCTGGACAAAATTTACGAGAGCACTATTGAAATCCCCCACGGAAATCTCCCCGAAAATGTGGCACCTAGGCCGGGTGAGGCGGCCGATCTCGACCTCATCGGGACTTCTGCAGCCGATCAGCAGGGTCAAATTTAACCCCCGCAGCTGGCCTGGGCCAGCAGATTCATTCCCTTAGCCGACTTCCGAGGCCGACTTTGCGGGCTAGTATCCCAGTTCCTCTCCGGCCTAGGTGGACTGTTCCAGTACTGTTTGCCTCTGTAAATCTGACAAACTGGATAATCCAGAAAGGCTCTGGAACCAAGGATGCCAGAAAATTGGTGGTTAACCTGTATTCGATAATCACCCAGGAGCTCCTGAAAAGCACAGAGAATTATTCATCCAGTGAATTCCAGAGATTTATCATCCTCTGTGAGGATCTTCTATACTTCTTATGTTTATTGACCACACCTCTCATCTTGCCATCTCTTTGTTTGTGAGAGAGTCCTCTCTCACTGTGCACTGTGGCATGGTGGCGCAGTGGCAGTGTTGCTGACTTACAGCGCCAGAGACCTGGGTTCAATCCTGACAATGGGTGCTTTCTGTTTGCATTCTCTACCCGTGACCTCGTGGGCATTTCCTGGGTGCTCCGGTTTCCTCTCTCACTCCAAAGACGTACAGGTTTGTGGGTTAATTGGTCACAGAAAAGATTGTAAATTGTCCCTCGTGTGTAGGATAGTGCTAGTGTGCGGAAAATCGCTGGTCAACGTCAAATCTGTAGGCCGAAAGGACTGTTTCTCTCTCTCTAGAGACCAGAAATTTAAATTATCTTCCCTGGCAAATGGATATCTAAGTGAATAGATCCTGTCCCTCACAGGTTTTGTGGCAAATCATATTATTCACAGCTGTGGGATTCCATCAATCATAATTATTGTGATATGCCTTATCTGTTCAGTACCACAGACTAGTCTTTTCAAAGATGGATTCTCAGAAATGTACAAGCTCTCTCCATCACGTGCCGTCGGCAATGAATT
The DNA here is from genome assembly GCA_035221665.1 of Okamejei kenojei. Lineage (NCBI taxonomy): Eukaryota > Metazoa > Chordata > Chondrichthyes > Rajiformes > Rajidae > Okamejei > Okamejei kenojei. The sequence continues at coordinate 986 of JAVHYY010000099.1, read as the reverse complement.
GTCTTAATAACTAATTTATAGTGAGTGCATTCTTTTCCAAGTAGCGAGCTTTGTAATTCACGGGTAATAAGGCCAGCCACACACAGGTGAGTTAACGAGTACTATCAATTAGAGTCAATAATAAGTACTGGCACTGCAAACAAATTAAGTAATGAGCCCTATCAATTACAAGTAGTGAAAGTAATGACCCTTTGACATTGCTGTTGCATGCGACTGTTTATGGTTTTACAATCTTCTGGGTTCTGTCAAAGAGATGTAGTTGGTCAGGCACAATAGATAATCCAGAAAGGCTCTGAAACGAAGAATGCTGGAAAATTGGTGGTGAACCTGTATATGTGCCAACTAATGTTTGTAAGGCTCACAGTAAAGCCATTGTTAACAAATTGCTTCTGGGACTGTTAAGTGCAAGAGGTAGTCTCTTCCGAAGATTGACACAAAATGCTGGTGTAACTCAACGGGATGGGCAGCATCTGGAGAGAAGGAATGGGTGACGTTTCGGGTTCAGACCCTTCTTCTCGACTTGAAACGTCACCCATTCCTTCTCTCCAGAGATGCTGTCTGTCCCGCAGAATTACTCCAGCATTTTATGCCTATCTTTGGTTTAAACCTGCATCTGCAGTTCCTTCATACACTGGTAATCTTCTTCTTCTTCTGTCGTGTGACGTGCACAGCCTAAAGTTGGTGGACAACTTGTTCTATTTGATCTTCTGTTTGTGCACGTCGAGTTGATTGCATTAGTTGAAACAGGGCGGACCACGTGAAGGTTGCAACCTTCCACCTCACCGATAGTCTCACCCGCAGAATACAACTGCCTTTTAATTGCTGTGCACAAAAAACTTTTTTAATAGATCCCTTTGGCCATCCGTTCAGTGGAGAACACATTTAACCAATGCAAAATTGAAACATAATTAAACTTGGACATCTTTTTTGGGCAAAGTTGTAAATACTGGTTTAAAAAAAACCTCCCAAAGGATATCAAAATCAAG